>JASKGM010067260.1:10289-20759 GCA_034509205.1 Ceratonia siliqua
GGAAAAGAAGTTCATCTCATTCATTAAGAAAAGATCAATATTATACAATCACTCAGATAAGAGAAAAGGAGACAACCTTTTGAAAAGTACATAAGCATAAAAAGAGTTCAGAACACAACATGCATATACTTTTCCAGTTCAAAAGCTCACATGTTCCTACAACAACCAGCTATTGCAGCCTTAAAAAAGTCGACATAAATTACTTGCCACATCAGCAAGTCAGGTAACAAGGTACCTGAAAACTACATAGGTCGCTAAAAAGTCCAAGGTACCTAGACACTACAAGGTATCACAAGCTTCAACACAGTATGGAAAGTATTGCCTAACTAAGCTTCAATAATTGAACTTTTCTTTTTGGTGTACTTCTATCCTTGGCGCTTTGATAGAGAGAAGCACGCATAGGGAAACCCTGTAGGTGCTCCCAAGATGGAGGGTTTAGGGTGATGGATGCTGATAGTTGAACTTTAGTATAATTAGACATTATTCTGATCATAGCAGTTAAGCATTTGAAAGACTAGTTAAGGATGAAACAATCGAAACTGACTCAAATCTACATTTAATAGCCATGTTAGAGTAGACAAAGTTCAAATTGTGTCACTACCAAGAAATATCTACTTTTGATAGGGAAAGCTACTATCTTCGTTTCATTAATTGCAATGTCAACTTCATTTCTTAGCAGTATCCTAATTTCTTGCTGTTCAGATGAAAGGACAATCTTAAGAGTCTGACCTTTTTCTTTGGTCCAGTTAATCAAAGAAAGCAGTCTTATATAAATGTAAAACATACAAATAACATGCTATTTCCACTGTGCAACAAAAAAGAATCAAATTAAGAAATTTAAAAGGACGTGAGACCAACCGAGAAATTATCTGAAACTGTTTGGCGATTGAGTGCTGCCTCAATGGTAGTGGCGAACTTATAAAGGATAAGAGCAATAATACCCGCAGATATCCCACCCAAAAATGCCTGAACGGGTGAAGGTGGACCCGTAGCTTCAATTGTAGCTGACCCCATAGCTTTCAAGCTATCCAATGCTTCTTCCTTCAATGATTTCTTCTCTCCTGAAGACCTAAATTTCTAGAACCACCAAACCCATTTCATTGAAAATAAATATTGAATCATAATAGCACATATCACTTTATAAATTATAGTGAAAACTGTATAGCAACAAAATCCATATTCTCAAAACCCAATGAATCAAAAGTCGTGGGATTCAATTGTTCAAGGTAAAAATTGATGCTTTAGACTTATTTGACACCATAAATTAATGAAGAAGAGAGTAATTATGCCCATCTTGTAAGGCAATTGAAATCCAAACATGAATTGGGGCACAATGATGTAATGAATTAACCTTAAAAAGACCACCTTTTTTTCTCAATGAAGACACAAAGCCAAATGTCTAAGATGCAAATTAAATGATTCACAAACAGAAACGTTGAGTGGAAGTACACACAAGGCTACCAAAATTCAGTTTCTACGAGTCCATAATAGCACAGACTGACACGAGAATGGAAAATTGCGAGTAAATGGGATGGAGAAAACCAGTGTTTACCAGTTCCTTGGCACGTTTTGCCCGGCGCCGTAGAGAACGAAAGAGGAAGACAGTGATGGCTCCTGTGAGAAGAACGCTGGAAGCAACTTGGATTGGAGAAGGGTCGTCTGTGGTAGCGAAAATGGAAGGAGTAGAAAATGGGAGTTCGATGGGACCCTCTTCTGTTGCCGTGGTGAGTTCTGCGAGATGGGTTAGCCATGGTGAAATGGCTGGGGGAATTGCTGAAACGGAATGAAGCATTGTGGGTTTGTGGAGAAAATTAAGAGAAGGGGAAGGTAAAGGAAGAGACAGCGACGGATTATGGGTAAGAGACAAAGGGACAGGGAGGTTTGGGAAGAGAAGGGGGTGGTGGCAGTGAGAGTGCAACATCGGAGTTTACAGAAGAAAGAGAGAGAGAGAGGATAAATGGGGATGACTCCTGTAATCCTGTTCTTACTTTCGTTGATCAATCATCAATGAGCTTCTTCTGGTTCTTCCGCTACCTGGAAAGGGAAGAGTTCTGAAAATATCTTTGGGGCAATGGATTTTGGTGGGAAATGCCAAAATCCAGTTATCGGTTGCACTTGCCCATTTTAGATATATCTTCTTCTTTTTTCTCTTTTTTTTTTTTCATTTTTAGATTTACTGTATTCAAATTTTAATTTTATAAAAAATTCTTTTATGAGTCTCTGGATACAACGAGTGCACCTTTCATCAAAATGAAAACATGAATTAATCAATATAGAAGGCAAATTAGAATAGATAAATTCTCTTGGTGAGGTCCATGGATGCCGTTGACATCAAGAAGTCGTGATTATTTGTATCATAATTTTTTAGTCACTATCTTGTCATAGACTAATATTTTTTGTTAAATAACAATTTAATACTTTAAAGTTATTTAATAAATGTGTTACTTAAATGCCGTTAGAAATTACCACATTTCTTTAATTTTTTTGAAATCATCACAACTGCAGTTGCAGTTTAAAGTTCTTTCCTAATTCAACAAAGCAAAAATAGAAAACACAAGAAAGGGTATAAACATCAAAATTGAGGATTTATTCAAATATAAATCCCAGGAAATTTTATTTTCTTTGCTGCTCTTTGCAATTCCTATAATTTTCTATTTCACTTCCACAAATGCACCAATAAACAGAACTCTATGAAGAAAAACACAAGAAATAATTAGCAGAGGTTTATGTGTGATAATTGATCAGCACTAGAATTTTCAATAATCAATGTCAGATAATTAATCGTTTTCTTTTATTTATTTATTTCATCATTCTTGCCGAATGTTAAATGCCATAGTTCTAGCCCAAAACTTGATTTGTGCCTTCATGTCCTCTTCAGACTTCTTCGAAGCCCAATTTGGAATAACAGGAGAACAACTCTGCATTGGCCATGCCTCGGATAGGTAAGGTCTCCTTGCACTTGCAGCCTTATCCTCCTCTGTCTTGTCTCTGTTCTCTTTCAAACCAGGAAGAATGTTAGCTACACTTGGGCTCAGGGTTTCTCTCTCAAATGAAAAACCCAAGTCCTTGAACCCTTTAACGTCTTCAAATTCAAGGTCACTGAGGCTCTTCCTCTTTGTTCTCCGATTTAGGTATCGCTGTCTCATCTCTTTTATCCCTTCTGTACTCATAATTTCAGCCTCTGTAGTTCTAGCTGGTCTGCATCTTGTGCCGCTTCAACTCTGGTCATAAGTCAAAACCCAAATCATAAACAGGATTCTATATAATGGGGTTAATGTTATTCAAGCTAAAACCCTAAGAAAGACTGTGATTTTGCTTGAAAATGGCATTGTAGTAGCATCCTATAGATAGTACTTTTCCCCTTTAAAGTTATGATTTTGCATTATGCCTAAAGCTTCTGGCCTTTCTGGCCTTTAATGGCGATACTCTAATTGGTGCTAATTGTGGGTGCTAGCCACATTAAATCAACCGAGGAATGCTACTATCACCAAAAAAATTCTCACTAACTTTTACAAATAGTCCTATGTCAAGACCACGACTCAAGCAGTCAACCATAAGCTCTTGGATGTGACAGAATTTTGTGTATTTTGGAAATGGGTTTATCACTTAGTTTTCTATAATCAAAGCTCATGATTGGAGTACCTTAGAGGTTTGTCTTGGTGACAAGATGTCAATATTAGTAGGCGTTGATGGTTGCCTGGGGGATTTACAAGTTCTGGGATCAGTTACTTGGAACTTTTCTCTCTTACAATTGGAGGTAAAGATGATGTTCTTAGCAGATTGCTTCTTCTGCTATTACATCCACCCTTTCTATGCTCGTTCATCTCTGCACTATGATGTTTACTAGCTGCTTGAACCACTGCAGAATCTGGTGGTTTTCTTCTGGTAAAATTGCTTCCTTTCTGATCATCTTCTTCTCTTACTCCACAACCAGAACAATGTTCTTAGGGGGTTCACTTGTTGACGAATAGTTGGCTCCATTAGAATCATTCTCCAACAAATCTTAGCTAGTTAGCCCTGTGGAAGGACAAGTATCAGAGTAGCATCTTGGCATCCTTGCTTTTATATTTAACAAGTTCTCAAAGAACCAGCACTCCTCCAGAACATCCATGGCCTCTACTCTTTCATTTCTATAAAAGGAGGATTCAGAAGGGTCATTAATTGGCTCCATGGCTTTCTTTTCCAACTCCCATCCTTCTTCTGTTCTCAATTTATACAAGGGCTTCTCGCTTCTGCATCTCTTGTCATTTGTTTTGCAGAATTTCAGCCAAAATTTTGATTATAATAAATTCTGCAGCTGCATTTACTAGATAAGCCATTTGAGATATGGCAACATGCGCCTTGAGAGTTGTTTATTATTCTTTTGCCATAATGAGATTACAGAAAATGGACTTTCTTAAAGGTGTTTGATGAAGTTCTCTGAGAGATTGATGAGAAGATTGTCCAAGTGGGGTTTTTGGCATTTGAGCTTAGCAAAAAAAAAGTGGGCAAAGGAAATTTCTTTGGCGTTGACAGTACCATGCCAGCAGAAACCCCATGTGATGAGCGTCTGTTTATGCATATACACAGGCAAACTTATAGGTAAAACCGGTCTTACAAAATTAGACAGACTCAATTAATTATAAATAAATGTGTATATATATATCATATATACTTTTTAACAAGATTTATTAAGACTTGATATGTTTATATGTATATTCATAATTGATTTGGTCTACATATTTTTTATATACAACAACTTCTTAAATACTTTTCATAGGGTCTTTTGAATTATTCTCTTTTGCTAGCTGCAGTGTGACAGCTAAGGGTAATGTAAGCAACTAAGATGTCGTATCTCGGTATTCAATTGGCAGAGTCCTTCATTCTTCAGGCTGTAATCTGGGCACCAACCTTGGTTACCTTAGTTTTAAAATTTTGGTTCGCTCGTCTCAGCAGTTATGTGATATCATAGCTGCAGCACAAATAATACCCTTTTGGTATATTTTCCTTTTCATTGAGCATTTCATTGCTAGTGCAAAGGAAGACGACAACCTTGTGGAGAGGGCATATTTGATGGGTAATTGGGTATATTGAAATTATCTTTTTAAGGTAGAAAAAGTATGAAATTTTATTATTTCTTTTAGAGGAGATATGAATAACCTTTGGCCACACCTGCATATTAGATGTGTATATGCTAAAAAAATTCTAGGTGTTTTTTATTATCGGACCAATTGTTGATTTTATATAAATATTTATTAAATTTTGGATCCTTCTAAAAAGTAATATAAGTCATCAAATATAAGAAATTGAATGTTACCAAATTAGAATCACATAACATGGAATTCGGGGCAAGTTTAAGAATTCAATTAGAGCTGACAATCGACTAACCAAAATATATAAAAAACAAATTGTACCTAAAACTTATTATTCCAAATACTCAAAAATTATAAGTTTAAATATAGTTTTTGTCTCTTTAATATTATTTTAATTTAATTTTTTTGTTTTTATTTTAAACAATTTCATTCTTTTATATTTTAAAAATTTTCAATTAAGTTTCTCTGTCAAATAATCACACTCCATTTTTGTTCATCTCGAATGATTATTTAATAAATTATTAAATGAAATTACGTTTAAACTTGTAAAAATAAGAGAGGAATGGTGAAATTATAGACATCCAATGTAATTTCACTTAATTTTCAATTACATTATCGTTTTATGAATAAAAATATGATAATAAGACTTAATTAAAAAAATGTAAGGGGATTTTACACTTTTTCACCTTAATATTTAGTTGCTATTACAATCTCCTTCCTAATCTATTAATTATAACACATTGCACCCTAAATTATCATAATTTAGTCAAATTACTCCCCACCATTTAATTAAGTGTTAAAATTAATAATTTTATTTAACATGAGTTAGTTATATAATTAAAAAAACTTGATAAAAATAAAAATAATAATTTATTATGCAAAATAACACAAATATCTTAAAAATAAATTATATGAAATCTCTAATTAACTTTTATTTTTACTCCTAAAAAAACTTGATAGAAACAAAAAATAAAAGTTAATTAAAGATTTCATATCATTTATTTTTAGGATATTTATATTATTTTGCATAATAAATTTATTATTTTTTGTTTCTATCAAGTTTTTTTAATTACATAACTATCTCATGTTAATTAAAATAATTAATTTTAACACTTAATTAAACGGTGGGGGATAATTTGACTAAATTATGATAGTTTATGGTGCAATGTGCTACAATTAATAATTTAGGGAGGAGAATGCAATAGCAACTAAATATTAGGGTGAAAAAGTGTAAAATCTCCAAATTTTAAATATATAAAGACGAAATTATTTAAATTAAAAATATGAGAACTAAATTAAAACTTTTACAATAATAAAATAACTAAAGTGTAATTAAATCAAAATTATTAATTAACTTCTTCCTTTATCATTAATCCAAACAATTGAATATTTTGGTACTTTACATAGCAATGGAATTTAGTTATTCATATACTCAGTCCAAAAGCAATAACAAATATGCTTATCCATTATTTAAGTTTTAATAATTTCCCTTGTTTGTTTTTATAAGATAAAAGTATTTTTGAATAAGTTTGTGCAAATGATATTAAGTCTCTTCTCTGGAGTTAAGGGTACATTCTCAATATAATGTATTTAGGAAATATATTTTTTAAATGTTAATTCTAATATTTAAACTCAAATAATTAAAATATAGTGTTATATTGTTTTGGTTTTAATTATTAAAATATTAAAATTTTGGGACAGCAAAAAATTTTAGAATATCCCACCAATTTATTTGCCTTCACAATTTCCAATTACATTGTGCTACAGCGATTTTCTTGTCATCTGGTAAGTTATTTAAATCATGTTGATGGGCATGAATTCATGGTAGAATAAAGAAAATAAAATATAATATTGACATAATTATTTAATGATGCGGTAAGGTTAGTTGAGAGAGGCACCATTCATTGGAGTGTGCCGAGAAGAGTAATACAACCTCATATGAATCTTATCTGATAAGAGGAAATACGAGATTACGTTGTAAAAGAGATAAATATAATATATATAAATTTATAAATAATAAATTTATTAATTAAATAGTGAGTCTTATATATTATATATTGTGTTTAATTTTCTTATAAAATGACAATCTCACATTATTAAATTCAAAAAAAGCTGGCACCTTAACCCTAACAACAAAGTGTGAGAATAATAATATTGTTATAATTTATAAAGTGAATTGTTTGTAAAAATATCATATGTTGTGGTTGACAAGAAAGATACATTCGAAATTAGAGTGATGTCCTCGAATTTATCATAAATTTTGGTATGGAGTCATTTTTCAAACAAATTTTATTTATCAAATAAAATCAATTTACTATTATAAAAAGTTATCACATTTGAAGTTTATGATGAACCTGATGAAAAGAAGATCATTCAAATTTGCTGTCTTAATTTTACATAGTAGTTAGGTCAAAGGAATCACCAAGCAAATCTCCTAAATCTTTTCCAAAGCTTGGTGTGCCGTGATTCTAGTAGTTCAATAATTTCTTCGTCAATTAAACACCTCCAAGACAAAACAAATAATTACGTACCAACAACCAAGTCTCTATAATAAAGGCTACTTTAAAGTCCCTCACCAACAATAATTAAGACCAAGCCAATTTCATAAAATCAACTCTTCATAGTGGATCTCAATAAATTCCATTAAAAAATATACACGTCTTTTTTCATAACTAATTTGTTTTATTTCAAAATACAACAAATTAGGCACAAGCAAATCTATAATAAGGGGTACTCTTAGAGTCCTTGACCAGAGCAAGCGAATCCACAGAAATGGAAACCCGAAAGTTCCACTTTCTCATGTTTCCATGGTTCGCCGCAGGCCACATGACTCCATTCCTCCATTTATCCAACGAGTTAGCCAAAAGGGGCCATAGAATCTCCTATGTGCTGCCCAGAAAAGCTCAGCTTCAACTGCAGCACCAGAATCGCTACCCAGATCTCATCACCTTCCACATAGTCACTGTTCCTCACGTAGATGGCCTCCCAGAAGGCACAGAAACTGCCACAGAGATCCCACTTTCCTTGAACCATCTTCTTTCTGCTGCAACTGATCTCATCCGCGACCAAGTTGTGGAGATTCTCAAAGAAACAAAACCAGACATAGTGTTCTATGATAATGCATTTTGGCTGCCACAAGAAGCCAGGAAACTGGGGATCAAATCCGTTTGTTATAACGTAGTTTGTGCAGCCAGCATAGCCATCGGGCTCGTGCGTTCCAGGAATGTTCCCAAGGGCAGGTGATGTAGCATTGAAAACAATTAAATCAACGTACTCAAAATTTCAATTATCGATATATCAATTTATGGGGTTTTTATAAACTATGAATTAGCTTTTGAGGTGTGGTTCTCTCAAAAGTTCATGTCAATGGTATTATAGACTATCATGCTTTCATCAAGAGCCGGCCAACGCGAAAGAAATGACCTGAGAAAGAGCTACTTGCAACTAAAGTGGCTCATTACAAACACCGGCTTTTGAAAGAGTATGCAATGTTATGATCCCATTGTAAAGCATGAGGTTTGGTAATATATTTCTTTACTCACAAGACACCCATCTCCTACTAATGTGGCAAAACTATTCACCAATAAATGATAAAATATTTAAGAATTTGCTATAGACCTCTTTAAATGTTAAGCTTTTTAATTCTTGAATTGAATTTTTTTAGAGATATGTGTAATCCTGCATAGATATCAAATTGAAAAACCCAATGAAAAGGTTCGAAAGCTTTCCATAGCAAGGCTCAACTATTTGTAAGGCATTAGTATACCATGTGGATATCAAATAATTCCCTTCCTAAATAACTAAATGCCTATTTACAGGCAAAATAAATAAAATTTGCTGGCATCAAGTATCTTAATCCTACTAGGATAAGCTCAAATGCATATTGATAAGATAGGGCAATTCTAAAGCATAGTATGAATACACGTAGCACCAATATTCACCGTGAGATTATTATATACTTTTTCCTTCCAATAATTGCGACCCAGCATCTCACCAATAGAATTTCCCAATCCCTACAGAATACTGTTAAATCTTAAATTACCTTATATTCGTAATGATTATCACGTACTTAATTAATAAAAATATTCTTCATTTCGAATACTGTATCAACAGGCCTATGACAGAGGAGGAGCTGAACGAGGTACCCTCTGGCTACCCTTCAACAACGGTAGTCCTTCGTGGCCACGAAGCTCGGTCACTGGCTTTCCTTTCAATGCCATTTGGTGATGGCATAACATTTTTCGAGCGGATCACAACGGCCCTGGGAGAATGCGACGTCATAGCCATAAGAACATGCAGAGAAATAGAAGGGAACTTCATTGACTTCCTTTGTGCCAATTATAGAAAACCAGTGTTTTGTACTGGACCACTTTTGCCAGAGAAGGAGGCTAAGGGAGAGCTAGAAGAAGACCTAGCAAAGTGGCTCGATGGGTTCGAGCCTGGCTCTGTGGTCTTCTGTGCATTTGGGTCCCAGCTCAACTTAGAAAAGCCTCAGTTCCAAGAACTCTTACTAGGGTTTGAGCTCACAGGGTTTCCATTTCTGGTCTCTCTGAAACCTCCTATTGGCTGTGGAACTGTGGACGAGGGTTTACCAGAGGGGTTTGAAGAGAGGGTTAAAGGGAGAGGAAGGGTTTGTAGAGGGTGGGTTCAACAGCCATTGATTTTAGATCATGCGTCAGTTGGGTGCTTTGTGAATCACTGTGGGTTTGGGTCGATGTGGGAGTCTTTGATGAGTGAAAAGCAGATAGTGCTGGTTCCTCATCTTGGTGACCAGATCTTGAATACTAAGCTTCTGGTTGAGGTGATGAAAGTTGCAGTTCAGGTGGAGAAGGACGTGAATGGCTGGGTTTCGAAGGAGAGATTGAGCAAAGCTGTAAAGTTGGTGATGGATAAAGGAAGCGAGGTGGGTGCGTCGCTGAAGAAGAGCCACGATAAGTGGAGGGAACATTTGGGAATGCCTGGGTTGATGGATGGTTATATAGATAGGTTGGTTAAGGATCTTGATGATAAGCTATTTTGTGAAGATCAAAAGTATCATTAGCAGCATATGTAGCCGTTATTTATATAAACTTCATTTACTGATTGACAGATTGTGCATAAAGTACTCTATGTTAACTTAAATACAGTTATTTTAATGATTTATGCATAATTTATGAATGAAGTTTTATAAATAACATTACTGATATAGCTGATAGTTCCCTCTTGGTCCTTCTAGTTGTATGTTAAATGAAAATGTAATCTTGTAGCGAAGAAAAAGAAGAAAAGAAAGAATGTACGTATCTTCTTAAGAATCTTATTGTATTAAAGAGTTATCTATATTATATATGTGCTTCACAAACATATTAAATTTGTTATAAAAGTATTCATTTATAAATGTGATAAAAATATATATAAATTA
>JASKGM010067260.1:24401-50098 GCA_034509205.1 Ceratonia siliqua
GCAATGGTTGTGACGACGACAACGGTAATGGGGTGGTGGTGGTGGTACTAGAGGTGCAGTGTTATACGGTGATCACCATATATTGTTATCTCACCCCTCTCCTCATATTTTCTTATACGATGATGACCGTATAAAAAGTTGTAATCGTATAAGCTAATACAATTCTTTATATGCATCAAAATATTGAATAAAATTGTATTGTATTAACTTATATTATCCTCTCGCACTGAACGAGGTCTAAGTACGTTAATTATCATTATCAATATACAACATTTATAATCAGATCATTCTCTCCCTTTCATTAGTTGTGCCATAACATAATGGGGAAGAAATTAAATCAGGAAGAAAAATAAGGAAAAATATCTGCGTATCTTAATATGGGGCAGTTCTTTTCTACCCATAAGTTAATTGTGTCTGATTTAGGTGGCAGGGTTATTTATTATTAGATGAAAAAAAGTATAAATTCTAATGAAAAATTAATAATTCTATCACGTAAACAGGATACTATTAATTATAAGGTACGGAAGAATTCCCCTTAATATAAATGATCCTAATTAAGTACTTTATAACCTTGAAACTCAACATGATCTTTAGAGTATGAGAGTTTATTCAAACTCAGAACTTAAATATGCTGCAAAAATAGAAATTACAGTGAAAATTGCACTATCAATATGTTATCATCTGAAACATTTATGATCAGATTTTCTCCCTTTCATTACGTGCCATAACATAATTGGAAAGAAATTAAATTAGGCAGACAAATAAGGCAAAATATCTGCATATCTTAATATGCATATTATGATACTACTTTATATATATATCCTTGAAAATCAACCTGCTTGATCATTCCTTACAGTATATTGTTTATTCAAACTGAACAGAACTTGCTGTGCAGAAATGGGTTCATTTACTAACCTTCTCCTTCTTACTCTCTTCCTCTTCTCCTTCTCCTCCAACCTGATTCCCCGTGCGAAATCCGACGAAAAGTTGATCAATACATTGTGCAGCAAAACAGAAGAGCCAGTGGTGTGCAAAGACTGCCTGCTTTCAGATCCCAAAAGCAGCTCAGCTGATGGCCAAGGACTGGCCATAATAGCCCTAAAATGTGCAGAAAAGGACGCAACCCATTTGCAAGAAGACACATTCAACCTTGCCCAGAAAGCTACGGGGAAGTTGAAGGGAATTCTTGATGATTGTGCTTCACATGCGTTCATGGCACAGCAAGATTTTGAACCTGTTGAAGGGTATGTTCAGCAAGGATATTATAAAAGTGCTAGAGATGTTATTACAGGAGAGATTATTCCCTATGTGGCTTACTGCTTAAAATTGTTCAACGAAGCCCCTGATTTGCCTGTGCCTCAACTGGTCTTGGCCGGGTCTGTTGCTGTTAATCAAACCTCTAAAAATGCTGCTGCAATATTGAGTAATATTTAGAGTACTATAGTTGAAGGTTTCTTCATCCTTAAATGAAAAGAGTAGGGTTTATAAGGCTGTGTTTGTTTTTACTGTTTCTTGTTTTCATTTTCAGTAAAAACAGAAAATAAGTATAAAAATGTGTTCCCATGATTTTTACCCTTTTCACTTTGTAGGAAATGGAGTTTATATTTCCGAGAATGTTGAAAATTACAATTATAAAGCTGTTTTCAGACTTTATTATAATTACATAAGCCGAATTTTCCCAAAATTTTTTACTAAAACACAAGTAAAATAAATGTTAGTGTTAGCAAATTGTACGGAATTCCCGAACAAAAGGAAAAGAATAAACATTTCAATCTTAAATATGATTTCATCATAATTAAATGAAAAACAAAAGTAGGAGAGGCATATAAAAAATTCTAGGGAGTGGTGATGCAAAGTGATTAGCCAAATCAGCACCAACGGTCCTGTTGACTTAGTCAACATGTTTTCTTTCTTGAATTTCTGTTATTTTTAGTCATTAATTTGTATTTTCCACGCTGGCAGCCAGCTCTGTTTTTAGGTGTCTGTCTTGTGGAGGTGAGACACTTTTTTGGCTTTGCTAGTTCTTGAACTTGAGAGCGATTCTCTTACAGTGAGATTCTGTAACAGCGAGAGGCTGTGATCCGCCAATGTTCTTGGTGTGATACCAGGTTCAGAGGAGTTATTTGTTTAGTTGGATATTATTACTTGCTGTTAGTTGCATTGCCTCTGGTGTTATTTCAGTTCCTGGAATTTTGGGTGTGTTTGCTTCGTTAGTATATCTATTGCGGAATCCGTTGCTACTCTGCACCAAGTGGGGAGGAGAAAGACAACATGCAGTCAAAAATAAATTTATTTCATTACCTTCTTTTTAATGATAAATATAAGCACCTAAATGTGAAGGATATTTTTGGAATTCTTCTAGTAAAGAAAACTAAGAAGAAGATATATTGTTTTAACTCTAAGAGCATTGCAATTAGAGGATGACTACCAACAAGAGATTAGCAGCGGGACTCCAATAGAAGACTTTTTAGTGAAATAGTGATTGAAAGCAAACAGAACCCTAAATCCTCATCCCATTTGGGTTTCTCAAGAGCTTGTTCTTTTCTCTCTCATCTCTACCCTTTCTTCTTTGAAACCAAATAAGTTCTTCAAATGGTTGGAGAAAACAAGTGGCTCAAACACATGGCAGTGGGTTCTGCAACTGAAGCAACAAGGATGATCAGATGGAGAAGAAAAGTGGTTATGAGATTCAAACACTAACGAGCTAGTTGCTGAAGCAAGAACTAGCTAGGATGATTGAAGCAAAGCTCACGATTGTGCTCTCGAGCATTTCAATGGCGTTTGGGCAGAATAGGAAAGTTTTTCTTTTAAATGGCAGATGAAGTAAATAAGATGAAAATGATATATAAAGGAAAATGAGTTTTTAAAAACAATAATGCCATTCTCACGTCTCTTTTACATCTCTTTTCATATTTATTATTTTATTATAATTTATTAATCATATATATTATTTTATATATAATATATATATATAATAAAAAATAACGTGTAAAAGGAATAAACGTAAAAATATAATTTCTCTTTTAAAAACGAGGGGAAATGTTTTGCAGAGTTGAAAAGTTGGGTTTTTTATTTCAAAGTTGTTATTTCCACTACCTACATTTTATTATTTTATTATTTTTATACAACCACGTCAACAGCCATCCCTTCTGCCTTTCCTCTTCCTTTTCCTCTTGGTGGCGGAGAAAGCAAAGGGCTTGACATCAGCCAGTCACCGTCTTCATTGATATCATAATCATCCTTGAATTCCTGAAAGTCGGCTTCAAAATCATCGTCTAAATCGATGACGAACTCAAGCTTTAGGGGCTTCAAGCTAAGAATCTCTTCCCTGAACTGGGTTTCTTCAAATCGGGCCAGAGATAATTGGCGGTTAGCCGACAAGACCTCTCTTTCACCGCAGTCGCCCGTATGAAGTCAGAGATAATAGCACCTCCGCACATCTTCCTATTTTTCTCAATCAAAAAGCTTGTGTCTCTCAGTTTTAGTTTGAACCCTGTCAATGAAAGTATCATTAAAAAAAGGGGGTATGGGGGGTACGGAGAGGTGTAAATATCATTTCTCTTTTTTGTTAAAAAGAATATAAAATAGAGAGATAAATTAATAAAATAAAGGAAATGGAAAGAAACGGAAAAAAGGTGAAAAGTCTTGAATTAATGAAGTTAGATTTTGAAAAGGAATAGGTACAAAATTAAATAATAAACAAATGGGTGACATGATATGTAGAAACGTTAATAAACGAAGAAAGAGAAAGGCTATCTAAAAGTGGAAGCATAGGAAAGTTTATTTTTAAAAATCCGTTCGGTTTAAATTACTGTTTGGGAATCTCAAATTACAAATTAAACCGCATTCTGTGATTTTGCTTAAATATAAATCAAATCAAATCATTGGAGCAGCAGTTTAGTTCAGTTAGAATATGGTGCAATGCGGTTCAATTGATTTTGCAGTTTAAATCGAATCGCTGAACCCTCTTAATTTTTACCATATATTTTCCCAATCCTAATATTCTCTTATCTTTTATTGTTTACTCTCCTTAGTGTCGCATCAAGTCAATCTTTTTTTTTTTCAATAATATTTTTAAGCCTTTTGTTTTTCTTTTCATGTACACATAATTCTTAAGCCACTAACTCACTAAGTAAGAACTTAAATAGTGAGAATTGTGACTAATTTATATAAATTTATTTGAATCCTTATAATGTTATTATAAAAAGAAGTTAGGCTAAAGTAATATTTTAGTCGCTTTAGTTTTTCTTAGATTTCATTTTAGTTATTTATCTTTTTTTAGTTTTAATATTGTCTTTTAACTTTTAAAACAATTCTAATTTTATCACCGAATCAACTTGATGACAAAAAATGCTGACGTACTTACATTGAGGCTTGGGACAAATGGAAGCACTCTAGATGACCCCGTTGTTTAGGCCAATCATTCTAGTGCGAAGGAATGGCTCCACAGACAGAAATTGAACTTTAAGAGCAACATGGCCATTGGGGATTAAGTCATCGTCTAGAGATAGCTTGATGCTTCAGAGTTTAAGATGATCGGAGGTTGGGACACTCTCTGCTGCATACGCTGCCAAGTACCATTCTCTACTTTCTACCACCGATGGTGCCATTTCTTCCACTCACTCTAAAATCCAAATTGGGAGACACTAGTTCACAGCTCTTTATGGGGTTGTAGTATAGATAGCTTTTAACCAAAATAATGATTTATTGAAGTGATTGCACATATTCAATTATTGTGCTTTTTAGACACAGATGGATTTTTCTTTTTGGAAATATTAGAAAATTAATATGATTTTCTCTTTATTTTAGGCTTCTTTTACAATTTACCTCGTGAACGCTGAGTTATAAATTCCCTTCTAACAAACATAAAAGTATGCTATTAGTTAAAAAAAAGAGGAGTTTAATATACAGACCCAGGTACCATTACCCTTTTGCTTCACGATTAGGATGGTGGGCTTCAGGCTACCAGGGATAATGGAAAAACATGAATCACTGTCCAACCAGTGGAGGGAGCTTTCATCATCAACCTCAGAGATCATAGTATGTCAGTATGAACCTTTTTAATTTCTTTACAATCATCTAATAAAATTGCTTACACCTTACACACAAGAAGATACACTTAAAAAAGTGGATATTTTCTACCCAATCTTCCAAACATAACGTGATCTTCTTTCTAATACATATGAGATTTTTGTTTAAGATTTTTTTCTCTTATCATGTGATGTCACTTCTTTTTTTTCTTGCTACCCAATGACATGGGTTAAGGCTTTACATTGAATGTTATGTATATAAAAACACCTTTGTACTCTTTCAGCCAATGAAGAAAACAGACACTTTTACAAAGAGTCATTCAGTTCACCTCCAGTTCCTTTGTTCTGCAGTAGCAGAACAGAGCCCAACCTCCTCTGTTTTGGATACCTCTTCTCTTTTCTTTCACTGCCTTATTTTTTACCCTCTCTAACCAAAAACATATGGGCATGCATTTAAGCTAAGCCCATGGAGCATCTTCACCTTCTTTCCCCCCATAAGCATCTATTCAAAACTAGCTAAACCGAAGTCGTCTTAAGGGTGACTTCTTCTGCTGTGGATGAGCAGGGCTAAAATAGCTGTTATGATGTGATAAACCTTTTATACATTAATCGTAGGTTAGTTATCATGGGTTTGACTTGAACCTGCAAGCACCATTGACAGTTTTCTTGCTGGTGGAATTGGGCATGACGAAGAATATCAAAAGTGGAGAACAACGTGCCATGTCAGTATTTACTTCACCCTATCAGCATCTTTGTCAGCATTTTCCATCAACCCACTTGACCCCGAGAACGAAATCGGAATTGTATTAAAAGTTAAGGGACAACGTCGAAGACGACAGATAAGGGATCAAAATGAATCTTAAGAAAAATAAGGCGGAAAGTTTTTAAAAATTATTTTTTTGTTTTTTATTTTGTGAAAACAAAAAAATTCGTTTGGGTAACTGTTTTCGTCAGTTGTTTTTAAAAACTGTTTTCAAAAAATAGTAACTAGAAAACAAAAAGACAACAACAAATTTTTTGTATTTTGGCTTGTTTTTGTCATCTGTTTTCTAAAAAACATGAAAAAACACTGATGAAAAATATTTTTACCCAAACAAGTTTTTTGTTTTTTTGTTCTGTAAAACTATTTTTTAGAGTTATTTTCAAAAATTATTTTTAAAAATAATAAAACAAAAACTGTTCCAAATAGCCCAAGACTTTAGCCAAAAAGTTACTTTTAATGATTTAGTTGAACCCCATGACAATTATGCACTAGTAAAGTCTAATATACTTTATTTATTTATTATTTTAGTTTATATAACTCCAATTGAGATTTAAAGTCGTAACTCCTTAACTTTAGAAATGATTTCAGTATTATTAAGATTGATACTTTACTTATTTTTTAGTTTACCTTGTTGTCATATATTTCTTACACAATTGGACTTGAATATAAATTGAGAATTTAAGACTTTCTTGACAAACTTGTTAACAATATAACAACTAAGGTCGAGATTAAGAAAAATGATTTAATTTATGTAAGAGGTAAAAATAGTTAATAATCAGACTTAAATGAATAATTAATGACTGAGATTAAAATAAATCAGTAATAACTACTCATGAATTATTACTTGATTTATTTTAATCTCAGTTGTTAATTATTCATCTAAGTCTGAGTATTAATTCTTCTCACCTCTCACATAAAACTACTCATTTTATATGATATGCTCACACACACACACACACACGGGTTTACTTTGTAACTAACTATTTTTTTAATTTTCAATAATACCCCTTTATTAAGTTACTTTTTATATTAATTAAAAACTTACTAATTTATATTTAAATTATTTATTCACACTCATTATTCAACTCAATTACTTATATAAACAATTAATCTTCTATTCTTCTTTATTCCCTGTTATTTTTCCTTTTCAAGGAGTTAAAATATTTTCATGGTATTTTGATTATTTATATAATCAATTGATAGCGAAATATCAAAATGTTGATGAAAATATAGGGCATGTTTGGAATAGTTTTAAAAAAAATTATTTTTTTGTTCTAGAAAACAAAAAAACTTGTTTGGGTAATTGTTTTCATTAGTTATTTTTTTAAAACTATTTTAAAAAAATGATTATAAAACAAAAAATAGAGAACAACTTTTTTGTGTTTTGACTTATTTTTGTCATCTGTTTTTTAAAAAATATGAAAAATAACTGATAAAAAATATTTTTACCCAAACAAGTTTCTTGTTTTTTTTTTGTTTTATAAAACTATTTTTTAGAATTATTCTCAAAAGCTATTTAAAAAAAATAATAAAATAAAAATCGTTTCAAACAGGGCCATAGATTTTATAGAATTATTTACTATGATAATGCAAATAGCTCAGGAAAAGAGATGATTTCTTATCTTAACAAGCTTACTTCATTTCAAATATGATTTTTATTTTCATACTCTAACTATTTTCAAGTATAACTGTATAAGTATTAACTTTTTAATCGAAAAGTTAATTTTTGTTTATATAATTTTTCATAATTATATATAAATTACATGTGTAAGTGTGTAACTATACTTATAAAATTTAAGATATTTGAATTCATTTTTTATTAATATAATTATTTATTCATGTTCATCATTATAACTTAGTGATATTAAAAAAAACTTTCATATAATATTAATGATTAGAAAAATAAACAAGTAGTTAAAAAAATAAAACCTTCAAATTTTAATAATAAAATAAAACTTAATAAAAATATTAATATTAATTAATAATCTCAATAAAAAATATGAATAAAAATTAATTGTTTTAAAATTATACAAATATTTTAACAAATGAAAGTTATCAAATCATTATATTTTATACCTAAATTCTATAATAGATTAAATAATATTATTATTTTTATTTTGTTTTCACAAATTACACTTAAATTAATTGTCATTATATTTAAATTTTAAATTTTAAATTAAATTTTTACTAATTGAACTAGATGTTGATGACAATCATACTTTTTGTTGAAAGTAAAACTATTTAATAAAAAATATTCTTCAAAATATTAATAAATAATCTAAAAATATCAAGAAAGAAGAAAAAAAGATAGATAAAAAATTTATCTAATAAAAAGAAATTTTAATTATATAAGTAATTTTGTTTAATTAAAGTGTGAATAGACAATTCAAATATAAATTAATTAAGTATTTAATGGATATAAAAAAGCATATTAATATGGAGGTATTATTGGAACTCCCAAAAATAGTTGACAACAAATGAGTGCCAATAAGCATTTGGGAGTGCCAATAGTCCCATCCTTTTTATTTCAAATGTAATGACAAAATCAAATCTCTTAATAATTCTTAAATGGAGGGAGAATAGTTTCTCTTAGGGCAAAAGTATTGTTTGGTCCTTTACGTTTGCACTTTGTTTCATTTTTTTTTTTCTCACGTTTGATTTATTTTATTTTTGTCTTTAATGTTTCAAAAGTGCATCAATTTAATCCCAAAAGGTAACAGGATTAAATACACTAACGGTTTTTGCTAATGTAGCACATTAGTGTTGATGTGCCTTCCTGACTCACTAGCCACATCAGTTTCATTTTTTTCTCTTCCCTCTCATTCATTATTTTTTTTTCCTGTTCTTCGGAAACAGAGGCAAAGCAACAAATTTCTTCCTACCTGCATATATAAGTATTAATGAGAAAAAATGTGTTGTTATGCCTTATGACTCTACAACTCCTTTTCTATGTTTTCATTCTCACCTCCATCAACCTTCTAACTCTAAAACCCCTTCTTTATGTTTTCATTCTCTAGGTTCTCTTCTTTTTCTTTCTCTAACGCTTCCTTGTATTACCCTTTCTTTTCGCTCTCCACTGCCCTATCAACCCCTCTATTTTCAGCTTCAGAAGCCTTTGAAGTAGGGGCAAAGCTTTCCTCACTCATTGGAATCCATAGAAAGTTAGAAACCAAGGATTATAGCTTCTTATTACAAATTTTGTTAATATCAATTGTTATCTCTTTTATCCTCAAAATTTTCAATCCCAAATTATTCAATCTAGAAATCAAATAATTCAACCACAAGATCACATGTACCAATGCCCATTCTTTAAATGAGACATTATTAAATATTTCTTCGGAAACAGGCGGGAAGAAACTTGTTGATCTGCCTTTGTTTGTGAAGAAGATGAAAATGAACAAAAAAATGAATGAAAGAGACAAAAGAGAAAAAAATGAAAGATGACGTGGCTGGTGAGTCAACAAGCAACGACAATAAAAATAGTCAGTGTATTTAACGGTGTTATCTTTTGAGACAAAGTTCATACACTTTTAAAACATTATGGACAAAAATAAAACAGAGTACAAATGTAAGGGACCAAAATAATATTTTTTCCTTTCTCTTAGTGATTTTACATGAATTTACAAGTCAAAGGGTCTCTAAGCCATTTTTATTATTCCACCAGCCATAATTGGGACCCAAAACTTATGTCTTTATCCCTTTACCAATCCAAGATTTCTTACTTAAATGGTTTCTCTATTTCAAATGAATGCTAAAATCAAAACTCTTAATAATTCTTAAATGAGGAGATAATATTTTCTCTTAGTGATTTTAAATGATTGTACAAGTTAAAGGGTTTAAACCCATTTTATTATTCTACCAGCCATAGTTCGGACCCAAAAATTAGGTCCTTTTCCCTTTTTTTGTGGCAACTACACCAACCCAAAATTTCTTACTTAAATGGTTTATCTATTTCAAATGCAATGCTAAAATCAAAACTCTTAATAATTCTTAAATTATGATGTAATATTTTCTCTTAGTAATTTTAAATGATTTTACAAGTCAAAGGGCTTAAACCCATTTTATTATTCTACTAGTCATAGTTCGGACCCAAAAATTATGTCTTTTTTCCCCTTTTTTGTGGTAACTACACCAACCCAGGATTTCTTACTTAAATTGTTTCTCTATTTCAAATGCAATGTCAAAATCAAAACTCTTAATAATTCTTAAATGAGGGGAGAATAGTTTCTCTTAGTGATTTTAAATGATTTTACAAGTCAAATGGCCTATAACCCATTTTTCTTATTCTACCAGCCATAGTTTGAACCCAAAAATTAGGTTTTTCCCCTTTTTCTGAGTAACTAGATCAACTCAAGATTTCTTACTTAAATGGTTTCTCTATTTCAAATGCAATGCCAAAATAAAAAATCTTAATAATTCTTAAGCAAGGGGAGAATATTTTCTCTTAGTGATTTTAAATGAGTTTACAAGTCAAATAACCTATAACCCATTTTTCTTATTTTACCCACTATAGTTTGGACCCAAAAATTAGGTTTCTTCCCCTTTTTTGAGGTAACTAGATAAACTCAAGATTTCTTACTTAAATGGTTTCTCTATTTGGGTGGGGCTATTAGTACTTCTAAATGCTTATTGACACTCCTTTGTAACTAACTATTTTTTAAATCTCCAATAATACCCCTTTATTAAGTTACTTTTTAATTTTTATATTAATTAAACTTGACTAATTTATATTTAAATTATCTATTCACATTTTTTATTCAACTCAATTACTTATGCAATTAAAATTATTATTTTTATTATATAAACGATTAATCTTTCTATGCTTCTATTCTTCTTTCTTTCCTGTTAGTCGTTTTTTTTCACAAAGTTACAACACTTTCACGGTGATTTAATTATTCATATAATCAAATGATAGAGAAACATCAAAATTTTGACGAAATTATAAATTTTGATAGAATTATTTACTTTGATAATGAAAATAGATTAAAAAAAGAGATGATTTCTGATCTTGACATATTTACTTTAAATATAGTTCTTATTTTCATAATCTAATTATTTTCAAGTATGAGTATTAATTTTTAATCAAAAAGTGAATTTTTCATAAATTATATATAAATTACAAGTGTAACTATACTTAACTTAAGACATTAGAATTCATTTTTTTACTAATAGAATTATTTATTGATGTTCATCAAGTTAATTTATTAATATTAAAAAGTATTTTTCATAAGATATTAATTATTGAAAATAAATAAAGTAGTTAAAAAAATAAAACCTTCAAATTTTAGTAATAAATTGAAACTTAATAAATATTAATATTAATTAATAATCTCAACAAAAAATAATTGTTTAAAAATTGTAAAATAATAGAGAGATAAAAGTGAGAATGAAAATATTGACTTGTCCACCATTAAGTTTCCTATATGTCTATTTATAATGAAATATTATGTTACACACTCTATTAAAAACCCAAGCCTACTAAGGTAACACATGCTACCTAATACCATTCGAAAAAATATAATAATTCTTAACACTCCTCCTCAAATTAGAGCATATATATATATATATATATATATATATATCATGCCAAGCTTGTTACAAATATATCAAACCCGAGACCCATAAAATGCCGTAGTAAAAATATCAACCAGTTGTTCTCTAGTTTTAAAATGGCCTGTGGAGATCTGGCCATACTGGATCTTCTCACGAATAAAATGACAATCAGTTTCTATATGTTTCGTTCTTTCATGAAAAATTGGATTCGAGGCAATATAAATGGCTGCCTGATTATCACACCATAACTTCATAGGACCAGAACTACTAAAGCCCACTTCCTCCAATAGTTGAAGTATCTATAAAAGTTCACACATTGCCTATGTTATGGCTCAGTATTCAGATTCTACACTCAATCTCGCCACCACATTCTACTTCTTACTTTTCCAAGACACAAGACTTTTCCCACAAACACACAATATCCAAAAGTGGATATCTTGTCAATAGGTAACCCAGCCCAATCATATCAGAGAAACCTTTAATTCTACAATACACATGATCACTATAAAGAAGCCCTTGTCTGAGCGCATTCTTCAAGTACTTCAAAATGCTTTGTAATGCATCCCAATGAGCAATACGAGGAGATGTTATGAACTGACTCACAATACTAACTGTAAATGATATGTCAGGGCGAGTAATAGTGAGATAGTTAAACTTCCTAACTAATCTTCGGTATTTCTCTGGATTAGACAATAATTCATCATCATTTGCTATGAGTTTCAAATTTAGGACCATACGAGTCTCACATGGTTTGGATCCAAGTAATCCTATTTCAGTCAGCAAGTCTATTACATATTTTCTCTGTGATAAAAAATACCATTCTGGTTACGGTTTACTTCAATTCATAGAAAATATTTTAGGTAGCCCAGGTTTTTAGTCTGAAATTTAGATTGGAGAAAGCTTTTAAGTGTATCTATGCCACACTTATCATCTTTAATGAATACAATGTCATCCACATATACCACCATCATGATACACCTAGCACTAGAGTGTCGATAGAACATCAAATGATCATAACTACTTCTGTATAGGCTAAACTGAAGAACTATTTCACTTAACCTCCCAAACCTAGCTCGAGGTGATTGTTTCAACTCATACAAAGATTTACGTAATCGACAGATTTTACCAATCTCCCCCTGAGCAACAAACCAAAGTGGTTGCTCCATATAAACATCTTCCTGGGATCACTATGCAGAAAGGCATTCTTAACATCCAATTTTTGAATAGACCAATGGCGGGCCGTAGCTGGAGAAATGAACAAATGAACGAAGGCTAATTTGGTAACAGGAGAGAATGTCTCATTGTAATTAATTCCATAAGTTTGAGCATAGCCTTTAGTAACAAGATGGACCTTAAGACAAGCAACGAAATCATCAAGATTAACCTTCACTGTATAAGCTCACTTACACCCCATAACTTGCTTTTCAGAGGGGAGGAAGATAAGATCCCAAGTATGGTTATGGTCAAGGGCAACCATTTCTTCCTTTATAGTAGATGTCCAACCCTTATGAGTAAGAGCGTCTCACACAGTCTTAGGGATATGGACAGCATCAGGGATGCAAGAACGTTTACCTTTTCGAAGGGCAATAAGGAGGTCTAAGCTCAGGTATGGAGACAAGGATGGCAGTAGTGACTGGGATTTAAGAGTCACAGAGGACACAACTGGTACATCCTGCATTGCAAGGGTCGTGGAGGGTTCAGAAGGGTGAGATCAACGCAAATAGACCTGAGGAGCAGGGGCAGAGGCCTTGGGAACATGCTCTATGGATTGAACCTGATAAACCAGAAAGTCATCAGTGAAAGCATAAGAGATAGACTCGACAAACTGAAAGAGAATGGACTCAAAGAAGTAATATAAGCAGAAACAACATATCGACCTAAGTAAGGAGAGAAACACGGATACCCTTTTTTAACAAGAGAATACCTAAGAAACATGTACTTCAGGGAACGAGGGTCAAGTTTGGACACATGAAAACAGACATCATAAATGAAGCAAGTGCAACCAAAAATTCACGGAGGAATCAGGAAGATAGGGTGGGACAGATGTAGTAAGGGGACTAACCATCCAAAACAGATGGGGTAAACAATTAATTAAAAAATAAGCAGTAGAAACAGCATTAGCTTGGAAAGCTTTAAGAACATTCATATGAAACAAAAGAACGCGACAACTTCCCATTAAATGCTAATTTTTTCATTTGGCAACACCATTATGTTGATGTGTAACACTACAAGAAGATTGATGTAAAATGCCATGCTCAGTCAGAATCGAGTTATAAGAAGCAAAAAAAAAATACTCTTTAGCATTATCACTACGTAAAACTTTAATGGAAGAGTGAAACTATGTCTGTATTTCAAAATAAAAAGCAATAAACACTAAAAATAGTTCAAAACGATTTTTTATTAAATAAAGCCAAGTAGTATGAGAGTAGTCATCAACAAAAGTCATCAACCCAAAGATAACCCAAATCAAAACTTATTTAATAAACCAAGGGACCCAAAAGCTTAAAATTGGCAATTTAAGGAAATAGAGATACAACTCAGCTACTACAAACTTCCAGACATGCCTATATAATCAGTTTCCTCTTCCAGCAATAACGAAAGAAAGAAACTCACCTTTCTCACAGCAAACACGTTCTGACCAAGAGCACCACGAAGGGATTTCTGTAGAAATCAATAGCGCCGAGAGAGACTCTTATGCTTACCACAATGGCTAAAAATTTATGCATAAACCCACAAAACCCAACATCTTGCCACCTCAAAACGGTGCCAACCAAAGGTTTCTAGCTACCCAACGCTCCTCTACATCAGCTAGATGGACAATGGCATGACAGTAATGTCCGTGAACTCCAGCAACAACATGGTGTTGAAGGAGCACTCCATAGTGGCTGGTGATGGCTGAATAGGTGTGGACGGCGGTGAAGGAAGCCTCACACACCATCGAGGACGAGAAAATTAGAAGTGAACTCAATTTGGGGAGGGGGTAAGAGGCGCCATGCAGTAGCAGAGAAGTAGGATGGAGAAGGGACTTGAGGTTTAGGGATTTAAAAAGGCTTAAGGACTTGTGTGAAATTTTTTTTAAAGGTTGAAATTTCTTCAAAATTGATACTTAGTCCCTGAGCTTTAGGTTATTTAAATTTGAACCCCCTTTTTTTTTTGAAAATGAGTTAGGCATTACAAGTTATATCCCTCTTGAAAAAGAATTAGTCCTCGAATTAAAAAAAAAATAGGTGCAAGGAAAGTTGAATAGACTATAATGCAAAGATTGCACCTTACATAGTTATGGTTCTAAACGAAAATACACATCCTGCAACTTCAATATGTCTGAACCGGTAATAATTTGGGACCAAGCTGCCCTATACTTATCATGCAAACTAGCAAGAAAACACATGACAATTAATTGCTCACGTTGTTCACGCATCCCCTGAACAACACTGGTAATTGGGAGTAGAGTATTTAGCTCCTCAAAAACTTTCTTGAACTGAGTGAAATGATCAGATAATGACATCTCCTTTTGATCAACCTTATAGACTTCTTAAACAATCTCATAAGTTTGAGATAGGTCTTCCTTCCCATAATACTAAGAGGTAAGATATTCCCAAATATCCTTGATCGTATCACAGTGAGTTATGATGTCCTCAACTTGGGCATCCAAAGTTTGGCTGATCAAGCCATACATGCACTTGTCATCTTTAATCCACTTTTTTTGAACAGCCTCATCCTATGGAAGATCCTAGCTAAGATGATTTTTCATCTCGACCCCATACATAAACATCTCAATGGCCTTTTGCCATTAAGGATAATTCTGATAACCTTCTAGTTTTCGATCGATAATTTTAGTGGGTGATGGGATAAGTTCAAAATATAAATTGTTTACTTTCACCACTACTCAAAGCGGAGTGATGAATTCCAGAGTGTTCACCTAGTGTTCTAAAGTGTCCATCTAAATTTTTAGGAGTTCTCAACCATGAGTTCCATCATACAGAGGACTAGAATGAGGAACCAAGAAGGATGAACTACAAATTTCATATTAGAAAAGCCACAAAGTCACAAAATAACCAAAAAAAATAGCCACAAAATAGTGAGCAAACAATAAACTAGCCTAAAAAAACTGAAACAATCACACCTAATATGATTGCCGGCACCGGTCGCCAAAGATAAGCAACTCCGTTGAGGCAAAGGACACCGGCGAAGCCGTCTATCATGCTGACGATACCAAACAACTGTTGACGCACGTGTCATACCTCAAAATTACGCAAACCAAAACACGGTTGACTCCAAAATTGCATTACCCAGTGTCACCAACCACCGTCAGGCCTCGCCAACGTCTATTACTGTGCCAGTAACATGATTCAACTGCCAGTCAACACCCTACAGCCACCACAACTACAACCACCGACCACAATAGCCTCACACGCTCAAATCTGCATACACACCACTTAATGGACCATCAAAATGGTCTTTCTAACCACACCACTGTGAACGGCGCCGGAGAGAGGACACTAGAGGTCAAATGCCACTAGTCAGGGAATGGGTAATTGGTTTTCTCACTCAGATGGAGTTTTGTAGTTGTAGAGAAGAAAGAAAAATTGGGAAATAAGAAATTAGGGTTCTAAAAAAAATAGAAAGCTTTGATACCATGTAAAATAATAGAGAGATAAAAGTGAGAATGAGATTATTGACTTGTCTACTTTAAGTCCCTTATATATCTATTTATAATGAAATATTAGGTTACACACTATATTAAAGACCCAAGCCCACTAAGGCAACATATGCTACCTAATGCCATAAGGAAACACATAATAATTCTTAACAAAAATTATATCAATATTTTAACAAATGGAAGTTATAAAATTAATTATTATATTTTATACCTAAATTCTATAATATATTAAATAATATTATTTATTTATTTTGTTTTCACAAATTACACATATTATAATCTTAATTATATTTAAATTTTTATTATCAATTTTAAGTTTTTATTAATTGAATTAGATGTTGATGGTCATCATACTTTTTGTTAAAAGTAAAATTATTTAATAAAAAATATTATTCAAAATATTAATAAAATTTTAAAATATCAAGAAAGAATTAAAAAAGGAGATCAAAGTTTATATAATAAAAATAATCATTTTAATTCTATAATTAATTTAATTTAATTAAGAATATAAATAGACAATTTAAATAT
This sequence comes from Ceratonia siliqua, assembly GCA_034509205.1. Taxonomy (NCBI): domain Eukaryota; kingdom Viridiplantae; phylum Streptophyta; class Magnoliopsida; order Fabales; family Fabaceae; genus Ceratonia; species Ceratonia siliqua. The sequence continues at coordinate 40,936 of JASKGM010067260.1, forward strand.
AAATTAGTTAAGTATTTAATCGGTTTAAAAAAATTATTAGAACTCCCAAAAATATCCCAATCCATAAGCTGAATGTTTTTATTTATATTTTAATTTAAAATTTTTAGAATTATTTTATCAAAATGTTCATTTTATTTGAAATTAAAATTTAGAAATTAAATTCATAATTAATTAATAAATATATAAATTTAATACGTGCAACTAAGTCTTCATGTAGTGAATACTCAATCAAGGAGCTTGGAAAGGGTGTTCAGGTTGATGAGCCATCAACCTGAACCTGAAATAGTTTCCAAAGAACCTTTATAAAATAGTTTATGTTAAGTTAGAATGATGGAATGATTTTTAGGTTGAATGTTCAAATTCTCCCTCTCTGTCTATACGTTGACCAAAAAAAAATCTTTCGCTACCAAAAGAAAATAACGCTTTTGCTTTACTTATAAGAGTAATTTAGTTCTTATATTTTTAATTAGAGCAATTTCCAAAGATCCATACCAGAAAAATTGCCTGGGGCTCATGCTGACAGCCATTTTTTTACTGTCTTTGCTTCTGCTCTTGTAGGAATTCCACAGCGACCATTATAATTTCTTGTCAAAAATTTGCTATTGTAAAGACTCTCATAAATTTTAGTGGAAAAATCCCACAAAAATACTTGAAAAACTTAGATGTTTGAGGATTGTGAATATATAATTTAAATATTTCATTGAGATAAAAGGTTAGTTAATAAAAAGGTATTTGTGAAAATTTCTAAAATTATTTGTTACAAGAGAATATCAATAAATATTCAGGAGTGTCAATAGTATTAGTATATAAAATTATTATTATAAGAAAATAATTATTCAGTATTTTTTTAATTTATTATTTTTTGAGGTGTTGAGAAAGAAATTTTAAAAATTATGAAATATTAAATAGACAAGTTATTAAGTATGATTTTTTTATTGATTATTTCTAGCTAGTAGGATTAAATACCATGAAACCTAACTCGTACTACCATAACTTAGAGGAGGACAAAACAAAGTTATGAATCTATTTGCTCCAACACAAACAAAAAAATAGAGTTATGTGAATGGCATATTTTTTTGTGAGAAAATGATAAAATTGTATTAAAAATTTATTAATTTAAAATAATAATTCAATTTGAAATCAATAATTAACTTTTGAAACCTCAGATTTAAAAATAAGAAGAAAACCTATTTTTCAAAAGATGAAGAATTTGAATTCTATTTTTAACTTAATTCCAAACAACTCAAAAAAAAAAAAGAATTTATAATTGGATTCTTAATTTTAGAGGGTTTCAAACGAACTGTATAAATGTGCATAAGAAGGATCAATAAAGACACTTATCTTATATTTTCCATTAATTTAACTTATTCTTATGTAAAAAATACCATTTAATTGCTACAAGTCAAAAAGTCATGTTAATTATAGTTAAATGCAAATTAAACATAATATTTTGTTAACATATTCTAACTCTCAATTTAATCAAATGAAGGAGAATGTTATTTACTTATTTTAGATGTAAAATGAAATGGACTATAATTTTTTTAATACCTTAAGAGGACTAAGTGTCTTTTACCCTTATAATTAAAGACATAAAGAAAGATATAAATGCTTTAATGCATAGATTTTTTTTTTTGGTCAAAATAGAGAATTAATTAATTAATTAAATGACATGAGAGAAAAAATTTCAGTATATGAATCAAATAAGGGCATGAGAAACCCAAATAGTACATTCACATCACCAACAAACAATAACAGAAAAAACTATTATCCTTGTGTAATAATTTTGAACATTTTTTATGAATGAAGATCCCATGCAACTGCACGATCTTGTAACTTTGTGGTCGAATGGGTGTGGGATGAAGTGGCTATAGTGAACCTGGCCACATCGTTGCCATTAACTGCAATAGAAGCTTATGCAGTTACTATTATAGTTTTTTTCGATGAGGGAATCAACTTCTATTGCTAAATACTTTATAGTTTTTTACTTTTTGAAATCTCCCCCTTATGGAATTGCCATCTCAATTAAATCATCTTCATCACCATACTATTATACCCTATTGCACGAGAAAAAAAAACAAACTAGATAGAGAGAGCGATAAACGGACAATACAACACACTAATAAAACCCTAGCATAGCTTTGAAAGAGATCTGACCATGATAAAAAGATAATACACTTCTCCACCTTAGTTAAACCTGTAATAAAAAATCAAAAAAAGTAGAAAGTAAAAAATAAAAAAAGGGAGCCCCAAAACCAACAAGAAAGGTAGATCTGAGTTGAGGGATTTAAGCGAAATTGGGACTAGGGTTTTTTCCGAAGAATTTGGGAGAGATGATAATTTATCAATCTTTTTATAAATTAAAAAAATATTAAATAAATAGATGAGAAAAGGAAATTCAAAATTTTGAATTTGGATCTTCATCATTTTAAAAAATTAATTAAATGTTTCAATTATAAAAGAAGAAAGACATTAAGTTAAATAGAGTGTATTAATTAAAGGCTATTTGTACATCACTTTTTTTTTACAACTCTCTCACACTTCTATTTTTAACCATTGATATATTATTTAATCATTTATCATTTATCATTTATCATTATTCTATAATATATCAATGGTTAAAGATGAAATATAAAAAATATAAAAAAAATAATGTACAAATAACATTACTCTTAATTAAGTGACAAGTGTGAAAATCATATACTTCTCTGTTAGTTTTAATTTGTTTGAGTAAATTAAATTAATTTTTTAAAGTTTGGTAATATGATACTTGACAGGGGCAAGGGGTAATACTCTCTTGCGGGGGCTGTATCTCCAAATATCTTAATTTTTTAAAAAATATAATATAGTATATGATATTTAGATATAAAAATATTATAAGTTAGCCTCTTCAAATTAAAAAATATTTTTAAATAGAACTCTAAGTCTTTAAATAAATATTTTAGTCTCTTTCATAACAAAAAAATTATTTTAATTTTATATTATAATAGAATAAGGTAATCACAAAATAATAATAATAACAAAATTTTAAATAATAAAATAATAAAAAATTTAAATAAATAAAATAACAAACTAAGCATCATACAAAACACACTACCCTTACAATACACCTAACAAAGTAATAAGTTAATATTACACGCAATCCATTCCAGTTGCACCAATTCCCTCATTTTTTTAATAATTTGCTTACACTCAACCCTTAGTCTTTGGACTCTACTCATTTTCTGTTGGCAAGCTAATTTTGAAGGCGCTAGTGGAGGTTGAAAAACTCAAGTTTTTAATTTTTAGCAAGTACGTACTATATTTTGTTTGAGATTGAACTTAAAATACTTAATATTTTTAAGCTGTTTAAAAATTATAGTTCAATAGATGTCAAGTTATAATAGATTTAATTATGTTATGCTGTTTAAAATAAAGAATATTTGTTTTATGCCCTAATATTTTTTTAATTTTTATACTTTTTTTTTACATATTTAAATTTTTTATTTTCACTTCTCTACAATTTTTACTGTTGAAAAAAAACTATCTTTAACCCCTTGAAGAAAAACTGCCTAGCTCCACCGGTGATACAAGATACTTTCTTTTATTTTTTAAAATAATATTTGATTCTATAAAAATATAAATATACAAATTTATTTTTAACATTAATTTAATAAAACACCGAAATAATAATCAAAATAAATATATTTATATCTTCATAAAATAGTTAAGCATCATTTAAAAAAATACAAATTATCATATTACCAAATATCACAGAAGCTAAACCTTATTTACCTATTTTATTTTGGATATAAATACTCCAAAAAGGATGCTGCTTAATTAGCTAAGCCCATCGCATGATTCAAAGGAAATGTGCTTTCTAGTCTTTAGAAAAGATTAACTCCATTAATCACTTTCTATCTTTTTCTTTTGTCATAATTAATCACTTCCTAGCCTCTAACAAATTATATAAAAAAATTTGTGTGGATTAAACGTATTATAATATTTATGAACTTAAGGCAAAAATAACAAAATAAAAATGTGGATTGCACAGGATTTGATAACTTTTATTATATTAAAATTAAATTTTTATTATTAACTCTCAATAAAAACAGATAATGTGGTGAGAAGAAAAAAAATTAAGAAAAATGTTACTTGTGTATATTTTTTTCTACAATTATCTTACATATCTTATTTTAACTATTGATATATTATAAAATGTATTTGTTATGCTACAGCTTCACTTTTAAAGCTGTAGCATAGCATTTTTAACTCACACTCCTTATTTTTTTGTATATTTTTTTAGTATTAATTTATTATTTTTTATGTCATGTATTTTTTTAAGATTTTTTTAAAATGTTTTAAAGATTTTTTACACTTATTATACTATTGTCTATCATTCAACGATTTTTTTAGAATTTTATTTTTTTTAAGTAAAAAAGTTTTAAAATATTTCAATAAATTCTTAAAAAAATATATGACATAAAAAATAATTTATTAATACCAAAAAAAAAAAGGTGAGATGATGGCCTGCATTGCTATATCTCTATTTTTTAGGTAGTAACATAACAATCATTATTATAAAATGATGATAGATATAAATAATAATAAATTAATATATATAAGATATATAAATAAAATAATGTATAAATAATATTATTAAAAAATTAAATCATGGATCATGGATATTGAGATGATTCAATGACCCACGAATAATTTGAAAATAAATAAATAATATTATTTGTACATTATTTTTTTTAATATTTATTATGTTATTGTTCTATTTTTTAGACTGTAGCAATACAACCCAACCTCTCACCACCCTTTTTTTTAATTATTTGTCTATTTTTTATCTCTTCTATTTTTTAAAAAAATATTTTAAAAGTTTTTGAATTTTTTTAAATTTTCTGCACCTTTTTATTATGGGAAATTCTAATACATTCCCTCTCCTACCTTCTTCTCATGTTACCCTTAATTTTAGCAGTACCGATTTGTTATGTTTTGTATTTTTTGTCTTATTCTTTTTACTTTTTAACATTAATTAAATATTTGCTATGTCATCAATTTTTTTGAAATTTTTTTAAAATTTTTATACTTATGAATTAATAGTGTAAAAGAGATATAAAAAATTTAAAAAAATTTTAAAAATTTTTCAAAATATTATATAACCTAGATAATAATTAATTAATGTTAAAAAATAAAATAAAACCGAGACAAAATTTGGTTGTCAGAAGCTATGGTGCAGTCCCATTTTTAAACTGCACCATAGCAACCCCTTTTATTATTCCTCCAAAAGTATTTTTAGAATTTAGTTTTTTTTAAGTAAAAAATTTTAAAACAAAATTTCAAAAAAATACTAAAAATAAAAAACAACTAAATAATATAAAAACTAAAAGAAAATAGTAAGAAGTGGCCTTGTATTAGTAATATCTCTAAAGGGGGATTTTAAGCTACTCACGAGCAACTTTTTTATTTTTTTTAAGTTTAATTTTTAAGTTTTTTTATTTTTTTTATTTTAAGAAATCATTTAAAAGAATATAAAAAATAAAAAAAATAAATGAAAATAATTATCTTTTGTTGTTTTACTTTATTTTTTGATTTAATTTTAAATATTTTTTATATAAAATTTTTTAAAATTTTTTTAACTTATTTATTAAAATAAAAAAATAAATTTATAATTTTAAAAAATAAAAACAACTCCCCTACTCTTTGGAGAAAACACTATCTCTAAAATAGAGTGATAATATAACAAGCACGTTTTTTTTTATTTTATATATATATATTATTATTTATTTTATAAAATATATATATATATATAAATAACATTATTAAATAAAATATATTTGTCTTTTGCTGGAAAGTCAGAACAAAAATGGCTGGCAAGTGCCGTTACCGTCAGGTGCTTTGAACCACGCAATGACATGTCACATACAGAGGTGCTGCCTCAAAGTCGTCAAATGGCCACACCAACAAATATAAAGAGGGAAATGTTGTTCTCACTTTTTTACATTTATTCTATTATTTCTTATATTTTTTATTTATATTTATTATTTATTTATATTATATTTATAATAAAAAATAAAATAGTGTTATTTGTATTTTTATATATTTTAAAGTTTATAAATAATGTAAAAAATTATGTCCACTCAAAATTCCTACCAAACGTGACCTTTCAATCAGAATATGAGATGCTTCTTGGATGCTGTGGAATTGAAGTAACACATTACCCCTTTCAAACCACCGTGACTCCTCCTCTGCTCCTCACTCCCATTCCCCTACCTTAAATTCAAACCCTAAGCCGCCGCCGCCGCCTTCATAGTTCCTTCTCCGTTTCTTCAGCAGAAGAAGAAGGGAAGATTCTGCAACTTCGTCTTGTTCATCATGTTCATTTTTTCAACATCATCTCAGGAAGAAGAAAGTGATGATGATGATGATGATAATGAGGCAGATGGTGCTGGAAAGGGTTCATGTTTCGGAATGGATGGTCTTGGGAAAATTGATTTAAGTGCTTAAAGATGTATAGAAGAGCTGGAAGTTGTTCTGCAACACAGAATTCTAGCTTTTTTTAATTTTAGTTATATATGTTAAAAATTAATTGTTAGTAAATGTTCTTTTCATGTTAAGATTGAAAATATAGGTGGATTATGTATTCATTCCCAATATATCACAATGCAAACCGAGGTAGAATTTTCCTCCTCTTCTCTTTCCCTTTCATCTCATTTTTGCCAGTAAGATGTTTGTATTTATGTCTCAGTAAGAAAATTTTTATGTAATAGCAAATTCAGTTACATTAGAACACCAAAGCTTCTTCAAAGAATACCAGATGATACAAGAAAAACAGAGTTTCTAAGTTTAGAAATCCCACTTGAACTCTAAAATCACTACTATTTCCAACCTCTGTATAGAACAGAGCAAGATAGCAAATGAAGCACCAATCCAGTTTAACAAAGTTACCATGTTTATTTTACCTCCATTGAACCAGGAACTGGGTATTTTTGTCCCAGGTCGTGGTGATTTTATGATCTGAATATGGAACCCCATTTCTTGGACGATGAACTGAAGGGATAGAAAAAGGTGAAAAATCTTAGCTTTTCAATCGAGCATGGAAAAGATAATGAAATGAAATCTATCTATATGAAGCAAAGGCATAATTAAAAGGTTTGGTGATGGGGCAAGAACAAAATCATGAAGAGAAATCAGCTCTTATGGCTAGGAATGGAGAAGAGAAGGAGGCCAAAAGGGGGGAAAAGTGATGAGACCTAACTCGATGGTTGTTGCTCATCACAGTTTCAATTTGTAAAACTTGTAATAATTTCTTTTAGATAAAATGAAGGAGAATTAAATAGACTATTTTGTAATTATTTAAATTAATATTAATTGAAAATTATGTTTAATTCATTATTTATTTAATTATAATTTTCTCAACATTTAACCATTAAAACTAAAGGATTTAATTATAATTTTTTTAAAATAAAATATTACTTGATTAAATATTTAATTTTATTAAAAGAATTAATTGTCATTATTTATTTACGTATAAGTTAATGAATCAAAGTCATTTGTGATATTAGTACAAATGAAAATTTTATAATACCAAAAAAATTCTTAAATAAAATGTTTACAAGCATACTCAATACTTAGAAAATTTAACAGCTTTAAATTATGTATTATTATTTAATAAATTTCTGCACATGAAAAAATGTTTCTTATTTCTAATAAAATTGTTTAAATTAATTATTTTTTAGGTACAAGGATATTATATTTTATAATAATTATAAAAAATTTTAAGTTTCTTAAATAATTTAAAGTAATATCTCTAAATAGCATAAAAATATTATTAAATATTATTAAATATTATTTTAAAATATAATATCTTTAAAACATCTTAACAAAATTAGAATTGACTCAACATTTTTTTGTACTTAATGACCTTGAATTGACGTATTAATTACTTGGCTGGTTTTTATTGGACATTAAAAAGGCAACAAAGAGAAAGCAAATCAAATGCTCATGGTGGTTAAAGGATAATATCATGATAGAGACAATGAGGCCACACAAGGTCCACACAAAAAGAAGCAATTTTCAAGTGCTCATGGAGTAAACAGAAATCTTCTAACTCTACCCATAAAAATTGATTTAAATCTTTAAATATTAATGTTTTAAAAATTAAATTAATTATTGAACTAGTAAGAATAAAAAATTAAATATAATTGAGATCAAATTAAATTTTAATTAAATAATTTTTTTAATTTTTTAATTTATATATTTGTATATAATAATACTATATATATATATATATATATATATTCAAATGACAACATAATTAACTAATTTATAATAAACACTAAGTCACTAACATTCATGAAGCTGTCCATCAAAATTTAAACCATTGTCACAAAAGTCATCAACATTCAACATTCATCAACATCATAAAATAAAATAATACCACAATCTTAAATTTCTCAATCATCATAAGTCATAACATTTCATCAACATTAATTCCAATAAATGGTATGGACCAACATCACCACCAGAATCACTATCATCATTAAAATCATCAATTGATACCAAATCCACACATAATCATCCTGGAAGATCAACATTTTTCTCACCTAATTAAATAACAAGTAAAGTGCCAAAATTAATTTGATATTAATATATCAAATATAAAAATAATACCATAATGCTTGAGATTTTTACATAATATAAAATATTAAAATCAAATATTAAGGATATTAGATTATTTACCATCATTTTGTCTTGAAAGTTCACCAATTATTGGAATTGTTTTTTTTTTCATAGATAGCATTAATATTAAGATGGTCATTGTCAAACTCGGGTACTTCCTCTTCAACCATCCAATAATCCAGTGTGCTAATGCATTCATAATCAATTGGATCATAGTATTTAGTTTTAACTGTGTTGTAATGGAACCTAAAACAAAATACTCATGTAAATAATTAAATATCAAATATAAAATTATACTAATTACTAAATAAGTAAACAAAGAATATAAGTAATAATAAAAATGTATTGAATATTTATAAATTATATATGTTCTTTAAACGCAAGTTATAAGTAACATACACTTTATTATTAAATATTTGATGCTCTAATATATTCCTTTTCTTTATATGGATACGTTTAAAAAAGCTTCAATTTTGCCTAACTTCTCATTTTAGAACTA
>JASKGM010067261.1:0-16708 GCA_034509205.1 Ceratonia siliqua
CCAATTAAAAGCGCTCTTAAAATCATAACATTTTGAAAATTTTACTAAACGTGATTTCATGGATCACTTCATTCCTTTAAGACTGTGGGTGAGGACTTAGTGCCTCCACATTGTCTTTTTCTTAGGCTTTGGGGTAAGGATTTAATACCTTCACATTACTTATTCTTTTTGACTTTGGGTGAGGGCTTGATACCTCCGCACCGTCTATTCCTCTTTGGCTTTGGGTGAGGACTCAGTGTCTCCACAAGGGTCAGTCCTTAAGGCTTTGGGTGAGGACTTATGCCTCCACATTGTCTTTCTTTCTTTGACTTTGGATGAGGATTCATTGCCTTTGCATTGTCTTCTGCTCATCTAAGGAAAGTGATCAAATATCCTTCCTTGCTACAATTTCATCTCGAACTACGTGGACTTTGATCCCTCTCAGGGTACGTAGGCACTTACCCAGTAAGACAAGTCCGATTATTTCATCTTTCTTCTCTTTGATATCTTAATAATAAAAAGGGGTAATTAAAATTAAATTAGATGACGCACAAACGAATTAGGGTAACCATCCTTAGGGATGGATGTTGTAGGGTGCCTAACACCTTCCCTACACGTAATCAGACTCCCGAGCCAATCCTCTGGTTTCAAGGGCCAGTTTTGGTTTTATTTTAAGGTTTCCAATTAGCCTTATAATTAATTGGTGGCGACTCCATTTTAATCTCTGTATGTTTTTCCCTTTTATCGCCTCATGGTCATGACGGTGCCTTTTTTCAGCCGTCACGTTGTGACAGTTTGGCGACTCCACTGGGGATAAGTAGAGAGTCAAGCCCTTTTTTAGTTTGTTTGTGCTTTATCTATGATTTTGTTACCCCTATATTTTCTGCATTTTGATATTTTGGTGTGTGGTTGTTTAAGTTGCTTTCCATAAATGGTATGTTTTGTTAGAAACCTAGGGTAGACGACTATAACTGCAATATCTGTTTACACCCTAGGGTAGATGACTATTAACTGCTTTACTCTGTTGTTTGGGGTTGTTGGGTAGATGAATTTAGGGTTCAGGTTTGTATGCTCTTCAGACACTGTGCACCATACACAACCTTTTGCACACACAGTTGGACCTTATACCCGGGTCTGTGAGAACCCCAAACTAGAATTAGAGGTGACGTAGTGATGCTCGGTAAGATCCATTCTCCAGAGTATTCATGAAAACCTCAGCTCAGATTGTTAACTCACCTGCTCAGTTAGTTGCATGTGGAGGCTCGGTCCACCTGTGTAGTTATACTGGCAAGTTGAGATCTTCACTATTTCAGTGGGGCAGTCTGTTCTAAGATAATTCCATTAGGATCATAGACCTACCACAAAGCCATTGCAATATTAAACTGACCCTAGAAGCTACCTTGTAGTTAGGGCTTAACCATTTAGATTAGGTCTATTTACCCTAAAACCAACCCATCTAAGACACTAAAGAGCATGTTCTGCCTCTTATCACTTTCTCATTACCTATTACACTTCGTTGTTTTGAAAAAATAAATCAAATTTAAAAAAAATGTTATTTTCATTATTTTTCATTACCATTCTGGGGTTTTGTGTCAAGGTCCTTGAATCATTGAAGAAAATTTTTTGCATTAAAGATGGACTCAAGTGAACTTTCCTTTCACTTAATTCCATACCTATTATTTCTAACTAGTCAATACCCATGTGACGGTTTTATACCTCCTTGGGACATTGTCAACCATGCTTTTCTTTGTGGAGTATTATATTCTCAATAGGAGCATGGGTGAAGATGAAGTCCTTAATGCTAATTTTTACTCGCCAAAGAGTTTAATGATTCAATGAACGACATTAAAACCACTAATGGTAAGTTTGAAGCTAAAAATAAAAGTTGATTCGCTTTGTTTTAATAGAGAAAAATAACAAAATCACACTCTTGCGCCCACAAGGAAAGCTTCATCTAAGCGTTCTCGCTCTCTTAAGAGTACTTACGAAACAACTAGGATCATGTCGGTTGAATCAACCAATTCTGAAAACATGCAAAAATTGGAAAATCGTATCGATCAACTTCAAGATCAGATGTCCAAGCTTATGGATCTTATGGCTGATAACATGAGAAGTAGGGAATCAGCCCCGCCATCTCAAGAGTCACTTCATCCAGGACAATCATCTGGGGCACCAGGGGTGGTTAACATTGATCCACCACCACCACCGCCACAAGTTGTCAATTTCCTAGGAAATGAGGGAAATACCATGACCGGGCATCCAGAAGTGTATGCTTATGACCCGGTACCATTTGTGCCGCCTTCTAAGCCTGAGGATTCCGACAAGGAAAAGAAAGTATTGGACCAAGTCCTCAGGATTGAAGAATAGTTAAGAACTCTGCAGGGAATTGGTTTGTACAAGGTAGTCAGTGCAAAAGAGTTAAGATTGACTCCTAATATTTGCATTTCGAAGGACTTCAAGGTCCCAGAGTTTGAAAAATACGATGGCAGCATGAACCCTCAGTTCCACCTGAGATCTTACTGCACTGAAATGGCCATTGCTGGTGATGATGAAAAACTGCTGTCAAACTTTTTTCACACAAGTCTTACTGGATCAGCATTACAGTGGTATATGTTGTTGGATCACTCGAGGATCAGTAGATGGGAAGACTTGGCTGATGCTTTTCTCAGGCATTACCGCTTCAATCTTGATACAGCTCCAACCAGGGAGCAACTGCAGGTTATGCAAGTTCTCTCTTGTTTACTTTCTAGCATTAGTTTCTTAACCTCTTCTAAGAGGTGAGTTGAGGAAGGCTGGCTTAATTAACAACCAATGAGAATATTCTAGTTAAATGCTATACGGCTCTTACTCGTGAGGGAAAAGGAAGATTGTGATAAGGCAATGCCTAAAATCTTGTCTCTCTTCTCACTACTTATATCAAAATTTCATGTTAGAGCTATTTTATCCAGCAGACACAATCAGAGTATCAGTTTCGCCAAAAGATGCTTTTTTATTGGTGGGAGGGGTGTTTAAGTGTTCCTTCAGCGCAGACCTTTCCATTGCTACCTTGTTTTAATTTATTATAACTTACTAGTGCGCTGACTTTACCATAACTTGTATATCAAGATTTTAAAATCAATGTGTTCATCATTCTGTTGCTAGTAAGTTATTTCGTTCATTCAGCTTGGTTTGGCAAATAAAAATTAGTGTACGTAGAGACAAAGAATGAAGGAGAAAAGGTGAGAGAGAGAGAAAGTAAAAAAAGAAAAATATTATGTTAAAAAAAAGAAATTAAAAATAATTTATGTAAAATTTTAATAAATAAACAGTTTATATCAATAAATAAATATTTACGTTAACAAAAATATTTATATCAATATTTTTATTAAAGATTAGATAAAAAAATTAATTGAGGAATTAAATTAGAATTAAAAAAAATAATGAAGACAACATTATTTAAATTTAAATAGAGTGATTAAATTAAAATTTTATGTAAAATAGATATATCAAAAGTGTAATTAAATATAATATAGTATATCAACAATAAAAAATTAAACTCATAGACATATTGGTCGATTAAACAACTTTTGAAGCATATTGATTGTTACCTCAACCATCTTGTTTGAGGCAAATATTAGATAATCTATGGGAATTTCATTAGCCAAAAAAAGTCCATTTAAATATGACAGAAATGTCTATCAGGATGCCTGGTCAAATAAAAATCAGTCAAATATCACACGTTCTGCCAAATAAAAACCAGTTCTGTCAAATAAAAACAACACAACCAGCATAAACTTCACCACAAACCAGTTCTGCCATTATACATATCACACGTCTTCCAACATTCAGTTCACAATTTAGCATCATCCTCGCCTTATTCAATATCATTTTCTTGAACGCCAATTTTTTACCACTTTACACGGTTACCTTCACAACTTTGAAGGAGCCTGGTACCAGTTCATGGTTCATCAAAGATATACCGAGTGACTTAGCTTCACGCTTAAGTAGTTATCAAGTCTCCTGACAATAAAAACAAATTAACAAATTCAGACTCAGATGCTCCAATAATAGTAAATAGTCACAAAATAGGCTCAGTAAACATCACGTTCAGTCGTTCATGTATGTAACAACTGTATTTTTTTTCCCTCTCTCTCTCTCTCTGTGCAAGCTTCGAACTAGTGGATCATGTTGGTCAGGAAAAATTCACCAAACCAGCAAGCCACCAGGGAAACTGGTTTTGTGTTGTACTTGTATTCTTGTTCTCTTCTTTATACAAGGAAACTTTTACTATAATATCATTATTATTATACTTATAATGGGTCAAGGCATCACAAACCATGTGATTTATAATTAGGATTTTCTTCTTGATAGGTCGTGGCCATCGCTTATAATCCTTATCTGTCATAAACCAAAGTACATAATTTTAATGTCAATTCACAAATAAAGAAAAAAACTTTACTGGTGAAACTAATCAGTTTCTGGACAATCATCAACTCACAGGGTGTCATTTGCTAACTCAATAGCTTCTCTTCGGTACTAAATGTTTTTACACAGAGAACAGGTCCAAAATCTTCTCTCCAAATTTGCATGGAAGTTATGTTAAATAAGCCAAGCCCACACTTCGATAGTCGATAATTGCCCAGTAAACCCACTTGAATTATTATCACTGACGAGAGGAAATGGAAAAAGTAATTTCTGACAAAACAAAATTGCATTTTTACCTGTTAGAAGCAGCAAAGGCAGTACAAACCCGCCAAGAAATTTCCCCATTGGTGGCAACACAACACACGACCACTTCAAATACATCACCATCGAGACAAGAAGAAATTCAATCTGCTCCCGAATCTCGAAGAAAGTATTTTTCCGGGGCGAAACAATTTTGCCGGAAACTACCAACTGGTAGTCGCAAAACCAACGAGTTGGATTACGTCTTTTCTTCGCTGTGCTAACAAACCAAATAAAATGCAGTTATGCACAAAATTATTCGGAAATGGAACCCGAATCAACTTGAAAACAGTCTTGAGCTGTGAGCTTTAACTAACAACCAGCACAAACTGGGTCTACAACTGCAAGTCACGCCTATTATTGGATACGGTGTCGGAAAGGTGCCAGTGACGGTGGGTGAGCCGACCGTGACAAGAGATGGAGACCCTAACTGACGGTGGCCATTTGTGCAATTTATGATTCTTAAAGGATTAAAGGGTAAAAATCTCTCCTCATGCTAAGCCAGTTGCCGGTAATCTCATTTTTTTGACCAAATTTTCATTTCAGCAATCCAATGGCCCTAACCACCAGAGGAAGGATAGAATGTACCTTATAAAATACGCATCCAATATACGGTAACGTATACTCAAGACACATACTCTCCTTGGCGGCACCCCGCGTCAACTGTGGTTTTGGATTATTTTTGGGTTCTCTTTTTCGCTTTCCTTTTTCTCCGCAAAGAAGAGGGAAAAATCGAAAGCAAAGAAAGCGCTTTTTCCTATTCTCACACACTGGACTCTCACAGACTCTTTCAGTCTCAGCTTCTGGTTATCTCTCGCTCGCTTTGCCTTTTTCGATAAATGCCCATTACCCCCAACTCTCACAAGCCTTAATTTTTTTGTTCTGTTTCTGATTTTGATATTCTTCATGAGTTGAAACAGTTAGTGGTATTTTGCGGAAGGTGCTTTTTTTTTTTTTGGGTCAGAGTCCTTGCAAACTTCTGCGCTTCGGTCTGAGATCGGTGAGTGAGTACCTTGTTCACATTTGGATGCTGTGTTTTTTTACTGGTTAATGTATCATACATTGTTTCTACATTTTTGAGAATAAAGGTTGGTGCTTGGTTATCATCTGTTTGCTTGGTTGGTTTTTGAATCTGTTGCATGTGTTGATTTTATGAGTTCTGGTCTTCCAGACGATGTATGTTGATGGCCCATGAATTTGGTAGAACTATTGATTGAATAGTTACAAAATGGCCCATGAATTGTTTTCTCTTGCTTCTTAATTTCTCCATTTTCTTCGATCTTCTGGATCATTTAATTCATATATTTCTCTTTCCTGGTTTTTGAATACAAGGAGCTATGAGCTATCAAGACGATTGATTTTCATGTGTGTCTTGTGCAGTAATATTGTATGTTTGATGTGTTTGGAGTTAGGAAGCGGATTCTGGGAAACTTTCTTTTTAAAAGTTTCACCATTCAGACTTTGCAAAGTCTTCGAATCATTATTGGTCTGTAGTTTTGTAGAGGAGGCCTGATATATTTGAGAAAATTATTTCACGCAGATAGGAAAAATCAGAGAGGAAGCGTTTAATTTGTTGTGAAGCTCCTCTCCATGTATTTCATCCATTTCATCTCGTAGTGTTTTGTATGAGTGATTTTATCTATAATATTAGTATTAATCCATTACTTCTTTGATTTTAGGTTCCACTGCACTTCCAAAAGAATTGGTTGTGCAGTCCTTGTCTTGTGACAGTACCTTTAAGTTTCTGTGCTTTTGAATTCTATTATGGCCAGTGATTTTGCTGCATTCTCCAACAACAATGTCAACTCACAACCTAATCCACAGAGGACTTACCAAGTGGTAGTGGCTGCAACCGGGGATATGGGTATTGGTAAGGATGGAAAATTACCCTGGAGAATACCTACTGATCTCAAATTTTTTAAGGAGATCACTATGACAACATCTGATCCTGGTAAGAAGAATGCGGTTTTAATGGGTAGAAAAACATGGGAAAGTATCCCTCTGGAGAGTCGTCCTCTTCATGGTCGCCTTAATGTTGTTCTGACTCGATCGGGAAGCTTTGATATTGCAACTGCAGAGAATGTTGTTATATGTGGAAGCATGTCTTCTGCTTTGGAACTGTTAGCCGCTTCTCCGTACTGTCTGTCAATTGAGAAAGTATTTGTTATAGGAGGTGGTCAGATATTTAGGTATATACCTTTTTATTGAGACTTCCTTCTTTTTTCTCTATGCCCCTCCCCATTCATATTAAGTTCTTTCTTTTTATAGCTGATAATTTTTATGCACAGAGAGGCTCTTAATGCACCTGCGTGTGAAGCTATTCACATTACAGAAATTGAGTTAAGCATTGAGTGTGACACTTTTATGCCCCCAATTGATGCCTCTGTATTTCAGCCATGGTACTCCTCCTTTCCTAGGGTGGAGAACAACATCCGCTTTTGTTTTACCACTTATGTGCGTGTAAGGAGTTCTGCAACAGAATCCTTGAGTCAGAATTCTGATCCAATTTTTGATAGTAGATCAGATTCCTTAAAATTTGAGGTCAAGAAATTCTCTTTTCTTCCTAAAGTGATTTTTGAGAGACATGAGGAGTACTTGTATCTCAGACTGGTTCAAGATATCATCTCTGAAGGTACTTCTAAGGATGATAGGACAGGGACTGGTACCTTATCAAAATTTGGTTGCCAGGTAACTACTTGATTGGTTTGTTGAGGGATTGCTGTCATTTATATGATGACTTATTATCTCTATGCTTCCACAGATGAGGTTCAATTTGCGCAGAAGCTTTCCTCTTCTAACAACCAAGGCATGTAGATATTTTGTTTACGATATCTATATAATTTAATTTTTTTTCTTTTACATGTGGTTTTGATTTAACTATTGTTTGTTTTCATTTCCTAGGAGGTTTATTGGGGAAGAAAATATCTATTGTACATTTTGATGTAAAAGTTGACATGGTTTCTTCATTTGGTTTCTAGAAAGTATTTTGGCGAGGGGTTGTTGAAGAGCTTCTTTGGTTTATTAGTGGTTCAACAAATGCCAAGGTAATGATTTCGCTTTCCACATACACTCATGCACGGAGATGTGAATTGCTACCTTTCCCAGTTAGGTCACAGAAGCTGAGAAGAGCCAAGTTTTAGGGAATCTAAGCTTGGTTTACTTGATACTATTTGAGCTTGGGTTCGAATAGAGGTTTATTTATTGAAAGCTTGGGAGTTTCTAAAATTATAAATTTAACATTAAAAGTGTATAATATGTGGGATTCATGATTATCTATACACAAGTGAACAAATTCTCTTTATCTTATCATTTTATCAAAATTGTTCATAATTCAGTGACTTACTAGCAAAGAAATCAAGTTCTTAGAATAAAAATAGAGCTTCATCACTTAGTTTACTTTCAGAACATGAAAAATGAAACTTGAGATTTAATCTATGTTTATTCCTTCTGTGTATTATTGTATAAAAACATAAATATGTAGCATATGTTTCAAAAACTCAAGAATCAAATTTGATGAAGCTTTTGATTGGCTCTTTGGTGAATAATTAAAAGTCACACTTAAACTACTCTGAAATAATGATCCGCTGGCTCATATCTGCGACTGTTTTCAAGCATTTCTGGGCCTTGGCTATCTGCACAAGTTGGGCCAAATTGTAATTTAAAAACCTGGTGGTCTGAAGGAAGTTCATTGAGTATTCTGTTTTGCTATAGAATGGTTTGATAGTTGTTCCTGCTTTTCTAATGTTTTTCAGTACTGAGACCATGAAAATATATAATCCTGGACTAAACTTTCAATCTAAATATTTCAGTTGCATGTGGTGTACGTTTTTGGTTCTCAAAGAATCTCTTGTTGGTTAGTAGATGAGATTACGTTGAATCCCACTACGAAAACATGTTTATTGACAGGTGCTGCAGGAAAAAGGCATCCATATATGGGATGGCAATGCATCCAGAGAATACCTTGATAGGCAAGCATTGACTACCACCGATTGTATATACAGACAGTACATTTTCTTTTCCATTCAGTTTATTAACTGGAATTCCATGACAATTTACAGCATTGGATTGGCAGACAGGGAGGAGGGTGACTTAGGACCTGTATATGGGTTTCAGTGGAGGCACTTTGGTGCCAGGTAGGTGGATTGTTTGTACTTTTTTCTCAGTAAGTCAATAGACTGTGTTTCATGTGGGACTTCACTGCTCAATTGACCCATGTTATATTTTATAGGTATAGTGACATGCATGCTGGCTACTCTGGCAAAGGATTTGATCAGCTTTTAGATGTTATTAACAAGATAAAGCATAATCCTGATGATCGACGGATCATTCTCTCAGCTTGGAATCCAGTTGATCTTAAACTGATGGCACTTCCACCCTGCCACATGTTTGCACAGGTCTGCAGTTCTCTTTGGGTTTCTTTTTAAAGAAGTGACTCTCTCTCTTAGCCCCTCCCTTTTTAAGCTTTCTCTATCTTTCTTTGCAGTTCTATGTAGCAAATGGGGAGTTATCTTGTCAAATGTATCAGCGATCTGCAGACATGGGCTTGGGTGTGCCATTTAATATTGCATCATATGCTCTCCTGACATGCATGATTGCTCATGTTTGTGGTATGCAAATTTTGTAAGCATTTGCTTAAGTTTTAAATATAGTCAGATATACAAGACATTTTAAATTTTTAAGTTTTATGGGTGTTATAAATGTTTTATGCCATTTTTTTTATTGTAAATTATTGCAAGCTGATTTAATAGGTGGTGGTTCTCTAAAATTTAATATTAATGCTCCAATTATGTTATACATGCAGAGAGACCTTTTGGGATGCCAATAATCAGACTTGTTCCTGTCCTGAACTCAGCTCAAGATTGATTTAGTTTTGTTTGTTAAACAAATTGAGATTGACCATTGAATGTTTGCCTCACTTAATTCGGTTATACTTATCCTTTGTTTGGGAAACTAAAAGAGGAGTGAAAGGAAATTAAAGGATTGAAAGTTGTCGATGAATCTAGATATGATACACAGATTAATACATAACTAATTTGCATCTCACTTTCTTTTCCCCCTTTTGTTTCCACAGAAAAGACTTAGTCTTCTTTTCTGAGTTTGATTCAGTACTACTTGCTCTTTTAATTATAAAAGATTTGGATACAAGGGAGACTGGCTTATTTTTTGTTTTTTTACCCCTTATCATATGCTATTATATAATGCAGTTTTCTGTAACTTTCTAAAGCTTTTTTGGTAGAGTAGTTTTTGAAAGTCTAGCAATAGCTGTTTCCTCACTGCTAAAGGTTGGGTGTGGGTAGGTTCAGAACTTCATATGTTGATACTCCATAATACTCTACTACAGAGAAGTAAAGAAAAAAAAGGATTAAGAAAAATTGGTATTACTTTTCCAACAAATCGGTCCTTAATCCTTATATTGCCATGTCTTTTTCTTGTCAGAACTTGTTCCAGGTGATTTTGTCCATGTTATTGGGGATGCACATGTTTACCCCAATCATGTGAGACCTTTGCAGGAGCAGCTCCAGAACCTGCCTAAACCTTTTCCAGTATGTGTTAATGTTTAGGAAATTATTTGGTTTGATTTAGTTGGTTTTTTTTTTTTTTTTTGCACTTCTGTAATTTTATCTGTCTTTTCCTTGCTGAATACCTATATCTCAATGCAGACTTTGGAGATAAATCCAGAGAAGAAGGATATAGAGTCTTTTGTGGCTGCTGATTTCAAACTCATAGGTTATGATCCTCACCAGAAGATAGAAATGAAGATGGCTGTGTAGAGATCTAGGAGATTCTCAGCTTCTTCTTCAGGCTGTTTATGCTTTCTGAACTGAGGCAAGTATTCACTTTAGTTTTTCTCTGCCAACTATACCTATACTAATATTAAGATGTAAGAGAACTCCCACGTTGGTCTCTCCTTTCACAACAATTATACATTGAAATTTGATATTAATTGAGTTGACACCCTTACTCATGGATGTAAATGAACTTCCTCTTTTGTATGTATGCTTTTTTCACCATATCTATTGAAAATAGGATGAACATCCTTTTTTCAGTCAATGTGTTTTTCTCCTACAAACCTCATTTTATTTGAATAAATTATAAATTTTCACAATTTCTACACTCATCATGTGTAAGATTTAATTTTTTTTTAATTTTTAAAATTGAACTCAGCTGGAACTTTTTATAAGACAATTGTATCGATATAGAGATTCATAGAATGTGGTTATGTGCTTTCTTATGGCCTATGAGCCGTAGAACAATGGCGAGCATACTGGTGCGCAACTATGCTGATTTGCTGGTAAATTTATTATCAACTTGTCACCTTCAATAACATGATTAATTCTTCTTTTCGGGGAGTTTTTATATAAACATGTGTAACTATGAATTATGGGCTTTTTGACGATTATTTGATCTATGTATTAGGATTTACATTCCATCAAAATGATCTAATGCAGGAACCTATTTTCTGAAAAGTTTTCTAGGGAGTTGGTGAATATTCATGACTTTTTCTTAGCTTATGTTCCATATGCTGTTATTTGGTAGTGAATCGTGCATTTTCCATTGTGTTTCAGGTACAAACATAGGAGGTTTTTGTGTACAAATAAAGAACTGTGCTGGTTCGACGTACTTCAAGCTTTGTAAACGTTGCTCATTAGCTGTTTTGAACTTTAAGATTTTAGGTCTCCTGTTCCTATTATTTGCTGGGAATCCCCACAAAAACAGAAAGAGAAGTAATCTGACTCATGGATGTTGCTTTGTTATATCATTAGGGCCTGTTCATTTTGACATATGTTTTGGTGCGCTTGTTTATACTTACATAAGAGTAGAGTGCCGTATCATTGAATGTACTTATGAAATTTGGATTATGATCCTACTGTTAAGAGAGATAAATATAATGTGAATGAGTTTATAATTAATAAATATAAGTGAAATTTACTAATGAAGTGATAAATTTTATACATTGTATATATATATATATCTTAATATGATAAGTGTTATGTTTTTCTTAACATAGAGAAAATTTTGACCTGTTAATTTTCTGTTCTGATTTGGAGAGAGAATGAGATCACACAAGCATGTGGGTGAGGTAGGTTAAAATGGAAAATATTTTTAATACTCATTCATAATTTTAAAATGGGTTTGCGTCGAAATATAAATTGCAGTTGATATTTAGTAAGTTGTTCTTTTTTAATTACATATGGGATTTTAGACTCCGTTGCGCTGCCAAGTCAATAGGAGTGGCATCTAAGTATTTTATGTTAAGAGTTTATATTTGATGCATTGTTAATGTATAAAAATGTTTATATCAACTCATAAATTCATTTAGGACTAAAACAAAGCGCTAAAAATGATAATTTTTTAGTATTGTATTTCATGTTATATGTAAGTTTCATCTAAAACGTCTTCCCCTCCAAGTGAATAATTACTGGAGAGAAGTGTAATCCTTTTTAATTTTGGTTTTGGTGAGGATGAGTCTACTTAAATTGGAGAGACTTCACAAAGGGTGGAAACTAAGCTATTCCAAAGAGTAGTCACGCTTCTTTACTCAAAGGGGATGGAGACCATCCATTGCATTGTGAGCCTCACTCATTTTAGACGAGGGAGCATGACTATTTTTTAGAATAGCTTAGCAATGACCTTCACAAAGTGTGATATTATTATAAAGAAATTTGATGAAAATTTGGACATTCTTGATAAAATAACATGACATTATTATATCATGAGAGATACAATATAGATGTCACATTTAAAAGAAGAAGCAAAACTCTCTAAATGATAAATCTTATACATTACATCTTTATTTCTTAATATTCGAGAATGTTATGTTATCTTCTCATTTGAGATGATGAAGATCCAAATTTTAGATTCTATTGTTTTTGTCATCATGTACAAAATGCAGTGTAGTGTAAGAGATTTTGATATTTGCAAGGTGTCTTAGATTTGATCAGGAAAGACTTGAATTTAAATGGAAAAAAAAAGAAAATAAAACGAGAGCGAAAGGTAGGCAATTTAACATGCTAAGCTGTTTTATTTCTTTTTGTTTTGGTGGTTTTTATTTTCAAGTACTTGCGCCATACTATAGATACTTGATACTCTCGAGAGGAGATTCTTGTCATGCTAGTCATACTTACGGTTCAAATGGTTGCATCTAGATTTTCCCTATCTTCCAGTGTTTTCTTCCTCTTCTCTCAGTAGTTATATATGCATTCTATTGAACAGTGATCAGGTCAGCCTGGCTAACTTTAGATTCGTCACTTCCTTCCTTCTTCACTCTCAGGAGCTCAATGAGGCTTCTCAATGCAATTCCAGACTGTTCATTCTTCAGCAACTGTTCACCCACCTCTGCAGGAGTGACATTCGTCATCTTCAACAACTCTTCAACTTCAACAAAAAGTGGGTGCTCTGTGATCCCCAGGTAATTGGAAGCTAGCATTTTGAATCCACATGGGGTGCAGTAAGACATGTGGATATGCACATCCATACGACCAGGGCGCAACAGAGCAGGGTCCAGTTTGTCTTTGTGATTAGTTGTGAACACTATGATCCGCTCATCCCCACAGCTTGACCACAGCCCATCAACGAAATTGAGGAATCCGGATAACGTCACCTGCAAGTGACATGAATTCCAAGAACGCATTAGGGCCATATTATGTGACAAAGAAGCAGAAAGAGTATGCAGAAAATAATCTAGCAAACTCATTTTACTGCTTCAAAATCCCATGAGTGACTTGTGCCCAAGGTTGCGTGCTGCTTCAAAATCCTTTGCTTTGGGGTTTAGGGTTTAGACCCAACTGTTAAGTCAATTATCACATATACAAGAACATATGCCCACATGGATACCTCAGATTCTGAATGATGAAAGCGCAGACTAATAAAATTCTTCATATAGATCAGATTGACTAGTCGCAGTCCACAATAGAGAGGAAACAGATGGGAGGTTTCATCCTCATTCTCTGGTGAAATTGCATTTCCCCTGCTACAATTCGATTTATAACACAGATAAAAAAGTGTCATGATTAATGAGGGAAAGTTGCTCTACCCATTTGATAATTTGTCCTTTTGGTTCCTCGGTGCAGGCAAGTGCTCACTATGGCAGACTGTCGCTCAATATACCTACTTTTAAAGCAAAGTATGAACCATGGCCTAAACTAGTAAAGTTCTAGTCTACAGTTCTGTAGTTATAATTGTTGCAGTGGCATGTGTTCAGCTTGAAATATGCATTGCTGCACAAGCATGTGAATTCTAAAAGGTTGTGAGTTGATCAGCATATTTAGTCATGAAAGTAAAAATAGAATCAACAGATATATCTTTTCCCAGGAAATATCATCAATGCCAGATAATTTCATTGCAAAAAATTTAACATAGGCATAGAGCAAAGATACCTTGGGTTTTTGATACTCAAATGACATTGATGGGTATGCGCTTGGACCTTTGGGTTTTGCTGCTTTTGCATTCCTATCCTGCAGTTCAAGGGAGCAATCAATATCTTCCACCACAAGTATTGACCGATTCCCAGTTGAAATCAACAACTTCCTCAGCTCAGAATTACGCCTAAGATCAGTGAGCTCTAAGTCATATATATCAAAATTGAGATAATTGGCCATTGCAGCAACCAGGCTTGATTTTCCTGTGCCTGGAGGTCCAAACAACAAGTACCCACGTTTCCATGCCTTCCCAACTTTCTTATAGAAATCCTTCCTCCGCACAAACCTATCTAAATCTCCCATGATCGCCTGCTTCACCTCCAAATCCATAGCCAATGTATCAAACGTCGCCGGGTGATCAAGATTCACGGATTGCCACATACCCCCGCGCCTTCCATGCATTCTATCACTTCTCAGAGTAAAAAGCTTCAGCGTTTTCCGCTCTTCTTTCACCTCCTTTGCTTTCTCCGTAACATATGGCAAGTATTCGGCGAAAACCATATCCTTGTGCTTCCGGTTGAAATACAATTCAAAGTACCGAAGTTCAGACTTGAAAGTGGAATGGTACCGATCCGACCCAGGGGTGTGAATGTACTTGGATGGAATTTGTTTGGAAACTAATTTCCATTTGAATTGAACCCCGTTAAAATTATCGATGATTTCTTCGTTCCTCTCCATCACTACTGAAATCTTGTTCTCCTTCTTGGGCATGGTAGCCCTGAACCTCTTCGTGTTGGGAGCGATATGGGGCCTCAGATAAACCTCGGCAGCCTTGAAGAGGTGGTTATAGCTAAGACCTTCGTATTCGTCGATAACGACTGTGAATTGGGACGAAAGTCTGGCGAAAAGTTTTCGCAATTTGGAGTAGAGATAGTACTGGAACTCGCGGGGGAGGTACTCTCGGGCAAGTGAACGAAGGAGCATGGCTGTGGCGGCGACAGAAGCAGTAGCAGAGATCATTGTTTGGGTGGAAGGAATTTGCAGGGTCTTCAGATTCATGATGATGGTTAAGGGGTTTCTTGAAAGGGTAAGAAGCTATGGGCGATTTGGGTTTCTGGGTTTTGACGGGCTCCTATCAGAGTGTAGCGATGTGGGAAGAGAAAAAGCTTCTGGGTTCAAAGGTTGTGAATTTGAAGAGAAAGGTGGCGAGGAAGCTCCAGAGCAGAGTGTGGTGGTGGTGGTCACAGTGGTCACAGGCGCATTTTCTTGGATGACGACGGGTTGACTTGTTCGCGGGGGCAGTTGACGCGGGGTCGGTCCTCCTTGTTTCTAGCGCGTGACAGGCATTGTCTCGTTTAGATTCTCTTAATTCAAAATTTATGAATGAATTAATTTTATTATATATTTAAAAATATTATTAGAATAATTATTTTTAAGTGTCCATTAAGATTTAATATAGTATTTTATATACACAAAAAATATTAAAAATATTAAATGATCCATTAGGACGTAATTATTTTTAATTAAATATAATATTTTTTATATTAATATGAGAAATCATTATAAAATTATTTAAAATAAAATATTTTAATTTATATAATATTTTAATTTATTTATCTCTTAAGACTCGTTGGCATATATTTTATTTTGAGAAGAATGGCATTTTCAAAATAATATCTTCTGATAAAACTTGATTTATTTGTATTTTCTTTTAATAAAAAAGAAAAGTTGAAGTAAAGAAGTCTTTTTAATTTTAAGGAGAAGATAAATTTTTTAACTTTTTCAGTTAAGAAAATTGATAGAAGAAGAAATAAAAATATTTTTTTATTATTACATTTGAACGTAAAATAATATCTTCTCATGAAAAAATACTTTATTTTTTAAAATTAAACTTTTATTTTATAAAATATATATTTTTTAAAACATTCAAACAGGCCAAAAACACTCCAATGACAATCACCTAAAATATTTTCTCCTTTGTATTCCTACACTCCATTCTTTTTTTCTAACCAAAGAGAAATTCACAAGTGACCAAGTGTTTGATGAACCTATTTTTATTAAAATCCAATCACTAACATATTTAAATATTTTTATATTAGTTTGATGAACCTATTTTTATTTTTTAATAGTATATTCCAAACTTTTTTCTTGAGTAAATATATTCTTATACTATTTTTTATAGATTTTTTATACTTTATTTTTAATTATTAATATATTATAAAATAATAATGATAATAAATAATAGAATATGATAAATAATAAAAAAATAATATATGTAAGAAAAAATATAAAAAAATATAAAAAAGTGATATATAATTTACTAAGTTAAAAAATGTTGACATTAATGACGAGAAAAGATATCCTGTTTACTGATAATGAGGTTAATCTCACAATCAGAACAGAGTAGACGAAAGGATGAAATAAGGAAAAGCTGATCTACAGTTCATATTATGTAATATCATTTATGAATAGGAAATTTAGCTTAACATTTCATATAAATGCTTAATCCTTACACCAAATAGTATCTTTCATAATTTGATATGAAACAAACTAACTTGAGAAAGACATCAACATAAGACACTCATGGAACTCGTTATGGCACTGCTTTCAAGCATTCTTTGTCAAGGACATGACAATATTACTGTACACCAGTTTCTTGACCTCCA
>JASKGM010067272.1:0-16706 GCA_034509205.1 Ceratonia siliqua
ATATATATATATATATATATATGTATTTTTTTTTTTGACGACTATTATAATTCTAAGTACTTGGGTACATACTTGAATATTTGCTCTCTCGTATAAATAGTTTTGTAAAACTTTACTAACCACTTTATGTATATTTATGTGAAGAGAGCATTATCCAAATCCCAATTCAAAAGATTTTTACACCAGCGGACATGCTTTTGAACCACGTCTAGATCCAGTTAAATAATATAGTCAGGTAGTGTATCGTGATTATTTATTTATTTTTAAATGTTTATAATATATATTTATTTTATTTATATATAAATTAAATTAAATTAAATTTATATATAAATAAAATAAAATAACTTATTATAATTATCTAAAAGTAAATGAGTCTGATCCATTTCATTCCAAACACGACCCAGGATTTTTTGGTGAAGCGCGGCACTACAGTGTAGTTAAGCTTTTGAACAAAAGCCCAAGGCCTGGACTTTGACAAAAATAATAACGATTGGGCTTTTTCGTAAGTGAGCCCCAAATCAGAAGCAAACAAAGAGTAACCGAATCAGATGCGCTTCGGCTCTACCAAAGCCCAGCTGTCTCTGACAATCCAAACGTGGGCCCCGTAGTAGCAATATCGTTCATCATCTTCATGGCGCGGGCCCACAGATCCCACGGAAAGCCGTCTACGTGTTATCGTCATCATCGCCGTTACCACTTACTAGAACGGAAGAGAGCCCTCTGGTTCTGCGAAAGGCTCGTGCTCACTGCTCAGCACCCAAAGAATGGGTCCCGCAAGAGGAGCGTGATGCTCACGCCCAAGACAATGTTCACCAGTTAGCGGCATCTTCCTTGTCTGATCCTGCCTGCGAAGCCTTGCAACGTAATAAGGCTGTCTCTGTCAGAAACCTCTGACACCTGACACCGCCTTAATCCCTCCCTCCCTTCCCCCGCCCTCTCTATCTCTGGGTAGATGCGTAGTTAGCAAGAGAAGTAGAGAGAGAGAGAGAGAGAGAGAGAGAGAGGGAGGGAGGGAAGAAGCTAGAGAGGGAAGGGGGAAAAGAGTAGACAACTGGACATAGAGTAGTGTTTCTGGGTTTTCTTGTTTGCTTTTGAATTTTACTTTATAATTGCGTTTCTGGGTTTTGATCTGCTTCGGTCGAAAAGCATTATCGTTGTACAGTGACCCACAGTTGAAGCTCATGTGATAATGGAAGCTAAACCTCGTCGAGTTGTTCCCTCTTCAGACGACAGAGCCGGTTCTATTCTACTCCCTTCTATTTTGCCCACAACATGTTTGTTAATTTGTACCTTATTCTTTTGTGTTATGTCTGTTTTGGAGGGGAAGGAGGTGGAGCCCAGAAGAAAATTGACAGGGGTTGGACGATGGACTATGTTAAAGAGAAGAGACATCTGGTCAAGGAAGAGGCTTCGGCAATTAAACTCGGTCTCGGAGTTGGTGCTTACTCTGCAGCAATAAACTCTGTGATCGCACGCGAGAAGCCTTTGTTTACAGAGGCTCAGAGGCGTGAGCTCGAACATCAAGCTTTCATCTTCAAGCACTTTGCATATAACCTTCCTGTTCCTCAGTACCTTGTGCTTCCCATTTTGCAAAGTGTGGTTGGCACTTCCGAGTCTGGCTTTGGCGGTTTCTGTAAGCAATTCCCAAGCTGTATGTCATCTTTGTTTTAAAAAGTTCTGGTTACGCTTTTTCCAATGAAATATATGAACAAAACTGAATTGGGCTTCTGGGTAAGAAGATCAAGCCTCATATCAGATAGTTGTGCATAAAATATGATTTTCTTAGTTTCCTTATTCATGAACGAGAAGCTTGACCTCGCGTTTTTTTAAGTTGGATTATTATTGTTAGAGTGAGAGTTCTGTTTACTTCTGTCTTGCAAAAAAATTTTGTTTTCTTTTGTTTTGTTCTAAGAATTAGGGAAATGCTTAAAGGATTTCGCAGGAATTTGTTTGTGGATTTATATAACCCTACGTTTTGATGTCTGTTTGTTTATTTAAACATACTAAGGTAACTAAAGATAACGATGAGTTATTTTTCCTCTTGTTCATTTCATTCAGTTTCAGGGTTCAGTCACCAGGGTTTTGTTGATTATGGGAATATGGTGGAAACTGATCCCGATAGGTGTAGAAGAACTGATGGAAAGAAATGGAGGTGCAGAGATAAGGTATTGCCTGATCAGAAGTACTGTGAGCGACACATGCACAGAGGTCGTAACCGTTCAAGAAAGCCTGTGGAAACATCTGAAGTTAAATCCTCTTTCATAACAAAGCCATCT
The DNA here is from genome assembly GCA_034509205.1 of Ceratonia siliqua. Taxonomy (NCBI): domain Eukaryota; kingdom Viridiplantae; phylum Streptophyta; class Magnoliopsida; order Fabales; family Fabaceae; genus Ceratonia; species Ceratonia siliqua. The sequence continues at coordinate 2,277 of JASKGM010067272.1, forward strand.
GGCAATTTACATGCCAAAGGAAGCTCAAACACTGAATCTGCAGTTCCAGTTCCAAACCCTTTAGGCATTCAACTCATTAACACATCTTCCTTTACTCAGTCCAGCGGCCCCTGTACTCTTGACAGCTTGTTTACTAATGGATGCAAGAATACCTCAGGTTCTGCTGGCACCCAAATCTCCTTTTCTCCTGCCGCTGTGGCTATCCCCTGCTCCAGTTCTGTCACTGTGGCTGTCCCTACAGTCACCACTATCACCAGCACGACATCCTCTGCTTCCAACAACAGAAGTAACCATAATTTCTGTAAGAAAGATGATAATGCCAAGAGCTGTATCAGCCACAAGAACATTGGAGTAAGAAGCAGTGGAAGAGGAAACATCATTAACGATAGCAATATCTCTACAGGAATAGGTTTCTCGCCAAGGAGTGTTCTTCAAGGTATAACTGGTAAGATAACAGCTTTGTTGATATGAAAGTTTTTATATGTTTTGATTTAAATATGACACAAAATTACTCCCTTCTTCCCCCACGAGTAATTATATTGGTTAACTTTACTTACCTGAAATAACGTGTGCTTGCTGACCAATTATTCTAGATGGACTTCTCCCCCCTTCCCCAGTTGCACATTGCTCATTTTTAACAAAGCTGGTCTCTTGTTATAGATTAATTAATTACAGGCATGCAATTTTTCTGTGCGTAAAGCCTTTTGGCTACGTAAGTTAAGAGTAGGTGTCTTTATCCAATGGTAAGATGTATGTCCAAAGAAGCTGATTCCATTAGTTTGAATTGTATTATTTGGGGAGGAAGTGACAGTAGCATTAGTTCTCAAGTAGAGTGATGAATACTAAATTTTCAGTAATGTCATCCTGTTATTTAACTTAGTAAGGAAATAAGTTATTTTGGCAGTAAGGAAAAGAACATAAAAAGCATGAAGAAAAAGATGGTAGGGAAGAAGGTCCTGTATATTTAACTTCCTGTTTGTTAATTTAATTATTTTTTGTCCCCTGCTATGGTAAAGTTAATTTTTTTCTTTAAAAAAATAACCATGCATTCATTGCCAGCAAAAAAAAATTGATAGGGAAATAGAATGTTGCATAAAGAGGTATTTTAAAGGAAATATTTTAGAACTCTCTTTTATTCACATACTTGACTTACATTCAATCATTAAGTACATGAGGTATATATAAGCACACTAGGTGATTCCTAAACTCAAGTTACATGAACCATAATTAATGTATCATATGAATCATACAAATCTAGATATATGAATTGCAATATTCTATATACATGATCCTTCAAATGAAACCATACAATTCTTCATGAATAATCACACCCTTTCACCAAAGGTCAACTCTTATAGACCAACACAACCTTTTACAAAGACATCTAGATAATTTCAAATTATTATTTTCAACATAGAAAGCATAATCTGTCCTGTGACAAGGTCACGTGTAAAATTTTAATACTTAACTGGACTTGGTATGATCTCTGTAACCATTTCATACAGGTTAGTATAGCAAGACTCTGCATGCAACTTTCATTTAAGCACCTTGTAAGTCAAATTCTTCATTAAAAGGCAAACTGGAGCCTTCTGTACTTGTTTGCTTGTTTACTGCTATTTCAGTTTCAGGTTGCCATCATTCATGTCTCAACGACAGAAACTGTACCGAACTTGAACCAGAACCAGGTAGGTGTCGGAGAACAGATGGTAAGAAGTGGCGGTGCCGTAGCGCTGTTCTTCCTGATCAGAAGTATTGTGCCACGCATATGCACAGAGGTGCTAAAAAGCGTTTTGCAGATCATGAACCAGCTGCTATTCCTCTTAGTTCAGCTGTTACTGTTGCTCGGTTGCCTTCCCCTGCACCCACACCAAACATTCAGAAAGCATATTATACAATTCCAAACACAAATCTTTCCATGTCAATCCCAGCAAGTGCACCATTGATACAACACAATGAGAAAAGTCCTAGCAGCAGCGATACTGATACCACCATCAGTGACACCATGATCGAGTACAGCTATGTTTCTTTTTCAGAAGCTGTTTCTAATCTAGAACCTGTCCAAGGTTGAAGGTGAACATGACCTTTCCAGATCACTTTTGAGGAAACATGAAAGTGGACACTGCTCCTAGAAGGAAAATTTTGGAAGGAGAGTTAAAAGTATTTATTCCCACTCTACTGAAGCCTTTTTCTTACCTTCTTCAGAATATCAGACGCATTATATTTCTTACTGCACTATTTTGATGTGTTCTTACGGCATCATCCTCCGAAATAACACTTTTATCTTGTTAATACTATCTATCAATACTTTGGAATGATGGAATTTGGAAATTAGAAATGTATCTGTTTATATAACACACCATGTTACATGAGTAAAATCATTGGTGTGAAAAATTGCACGAAATTGAAAGTTTTAGTTTTTGCCCCTACCTAATAAATTTATGCATTCAAAATTATTGTTGAGGTATCCTTGAGTCCTTATAAACTGTTATTTTGAAAATGAATGAAAGTACTTAAAAATTATAATTGTCAAATCTTGAAGCTTGTGAAATGAGAAATGAATGAAACTAACTGAAAAAACTCCTCAAGGATTATATTAGCTGACGTGATGAGAAAACTATGACATTTTTTTAGTAAAAAATGAGTGTAAACTTGTAAGTATTACAGTGTATTTCGTATTTGCTAGTCATTTTATAAATATATAGAATAAAAAAAGACTAATGTTATTTTTACAAATAAATTTTTTATAAATCTTCAATAACAATCTCATGTATTTAAGTAGTGTTAAGTTAGGAAATGTATTAGGTTGGGTTATTAAAATATTAATTTTTTATTATTTTTTAATGATTACGTAGATAATTTTATTTTATTTATTTATAAATATAATTAAATTTTATTTATATATATAAATTCGTATTATAATAATTCAAAATAATTAGATAATTATAATATTAATATAACTAGTCATATTATGTTTTTAATATGAATAAATTCAAATTCTATAACTTATCAATTCTCTTTTTCTTTTTGGTGAAACACGAAAGGATTTTAGCAAAGAAAGAAGCACAACAAAAACATCAAGCTCTGTATGAAGGTGAAACCTCCTGAAGCTCATCAAAATTACAAGTACTGGAGTCACTAATACAAGAGTTGACTGAACGATTCGATGTATCCTCATCAACAGATATCTGCGCTCCTCTTACCGACGGATCACCCTTATCCATCCATGCTAACCATCTCCAAGATGCCAAACTTGATTAAACAATAAATGGTGCCACATTCTACCAATTTCCTTCCATAAAATAGAGTCAGCAGGCTTCACAATAATATTTCCAGAGCTTTCATAATGTCTAGCATAGTTTGAGCCCAAAGAAAATGAGGATTTGTCAAAAATCAAATTACCCCAACTCAGCTTCATTTAAAGTATTAAAATCCCTGACACCATTTAGTGATGAATGTCCTTATCAGTTCCCTTTTTTTCATTAATTTAAATTATTTATTTTTATTTGAACTTAGCAAATAATATTTTTTTTTATTTTTCAGGAGGATTAACTTTTTTTAAGGAAAAGTTATTTTATATTTAGATGTAATAATTAAGAAAGACTTTTGAAGGATGGTGAATAATTTTAGAGATAAAAATTTTTTTTATTTTTTATTTTTCTCCTTATTAAAAGAAGTTATAATTTTTAACTTCTCCTTATAAGAAATTTTTTTCATTTTTATTAACTTATTATTTTTTTATAAATTCAAATAAATAAGTATATTTTTATCAGAATAAATTATTTTTTTAAGAATAATTTCAAACAAACTTTATAAACAATCATTCATTAAATTTTACCCTAAAAACAAAATTACAACGTTATGTTGGCGTCGCCCAAATAAGCTGACGTGATAAGTGATAACCAACTACACCACGACACCTTCAGTTATTTCCTAGCCATTTTAATATAAGTCGAGTAAAATCTTGACAGAAAAGCCACCCCACAGACATGCTGGGATTCGACAGTACAAGACAGATGCGTAAATAATTTTTTTTAATAATTTTATTCATTTTAAATATATTTTAATGATATTTATTATATTTCTGTACCTAAAAAAAGTTTTATAATGGTTTCATAAAAAAAATAAATTTCTATGACATTATTTTCAAAATATAATGTTTGTAGAAGTATCCAAAAATAATTTTCTTTTTTTCTTGCAAGTAATTTATGCCCGGGGATGTCCTAACAAATTGATATTACTAGAATTTAAATGTGATAGTTAATCTGATTACATATTATATATTCGCCTTCAGCTATAGATGAACTCTCTAGGGACTAAAAGATTTACAATAAAATTTCTTGAGAAGGCTCTAAGAAATTAGCAAAGCACTAGGTTAATTCGTTAAGGATCACGAGAATTCCTTATGAAAAGCCTAAAAAAATTAATAAAGTTAAAACAATGTATCTAATCACTTATTATATGCTCGTCTTTTTTACTATGTGAATATCTTGAGTTAGATACATAAATAAGTCGAGTTTTCTTGTCAATGTTTTGGTAAAATCCATATAGCTTCCCTGAAGATTTGAGTAGCTAACAGAATGTGACTTATGAGGATGTGCAAACTGTGGATTACCTTTGAGCATGTGCTTTTACCATGGATTGCATGTTGGTTTATTGTTTCATTCAAGCGGTTCTGTTTTGCAATACCCAGAAAATACCATTTCATTCAAAAACTTTATGCAATACTAGTGCGCTGCATCTTTTTCACGTTTCAGAATTTTATAATTCTTTGAAAACTATATGTTGAAAGTTTTTTGAAAAAAAATCAAATTTTTTTTTAAATGTGATCAAATTTGTGGTGGATTACATTTTAAGTAAAAAAAGTATTTAATAAATGTTATTATGAAACAGTTGAGTATTCAAAATAGCATAAAATGGTAGCAGTTGAATTCTGATTGATGTTGAAAGTTCTTTAGATAGTTGATACTTTTGATAGCTATAATAACTTTGAAAAATAATCTCCCAAGGTATTTCTCAAAATATTGAGATGTTTATTTAAAAAATTTATCAAACACAAATTTGCCAATTTTTTAATCATAATATACCAAAACCAGCCACAATATTATCAGTCTTAATTACTATATAAACAGGATAATCTCAATATGTGCAGCTTTTTATAAGGAAGGAAAAAATAAAATCTCATTTGCACGCATTGTTAACTGAGCTTTGGCAAAGCTAACACAAGTACAGAGCAGGCAGGTTTCCTATGCCATGCGTAATTAAACAAATTATTGAAATACCTGACTTTGAATTTAATAAAAAATAAATAAATGAAGCCACTTGAGTTGGATATAACCCCTTCAACAGTTTATGCATAGTTTTCAAATGAAGTTTTTATATATATACTCAACGGTTGAATCACAACCTTATTATACCTCTATCCACCAGATCAGTGACTGCCAATTTTCATAACATTGGCTTGGAGCAGCCAGCCCACCAGGCATCCCGAAATTGGTGGAGGTTCAGCAAGCTATCCAAATTCCTCCATTAAGCACAACAACGAAATATGCATCGCCTACCCCAAAGAGATATACATTGCAAGCATGGTCCAACTTCAAAAGTTCTAATGAGTTATTCTGTTTGAAGGTGATTATGTTGTCCAACTTGAAGCATTTCTCAAGAAAATGTTGGACCATCATAAAAAAAAAAAAAAATTGGTACAAATAAACAAGCTCATTGAATATTTTATGAAATGAGAATTTGCTCCCTGCAAGTCGCCTGTATTATTATTGTAAACAAGGGAAACACACAATTTCATTCCAAAGGACATGCTTTCTCGAAAGCTTGCTGCTCTTTGCGACACATTTCAAATTCATTTGTATGGTAGTACATGCAACCAACATATTCATCCATCTCCTTTGTGCAGTTTCGGTGTAGATCCTTCAGCCTGCAGAACAAGCATTCAATCTATTAGAAATAAGCATGAAATTATGTGTATCATTGTGTTCCTAGTGACTCTTGAGTAAAAATTCTATAAGTTCCTAAGCATAGATACTGACACACAGAACACCGCGAGATGACAAATTTTTAAGTGTCCATTTGTAATTTGAAATGTTATATCATGTCGAATACAAGTGTCCGACATGGACATGGTTACTTCTTGAAGTGTCTGTGCTTCATAAAGCAATAGAGAATGCATCTGGCAGTGATAGATAACCATAAATGCTTCCTCTCAAAGGCCAAGGAGTCACTAGACTGAAAATTTTCAGTAAGGCGTCTATCAACCTCCAATATCTGAATACAAAAGAGTAACATCAACAGCACCCCAGGAGCAGGTGGCAACCAATAATAGGAGTTCGAATTTTGAAACATATGATCTTGTTGTTTTGTCTTCACATTTAGAGTACATCAAGTTGAGAGAGGTTATAGTAACAAGCTACCAACAAGTATCGTGCACCACTAGTTACGCCAATATATGATATATGGATGTGGCAACAAAGAGGTAACAACAGCCATTTACAGAAATAATGAACCCTTATGACCATAAATATGCAAACAATCACAAATGCTTTTCATTTAATAAAGTGTTGAGACATGAGCCCCCGCATCCACGCTATTGTAGATTTGTCCCCGCAGTGGGGGCGGCTTCCCAGGAATCGAACCCTTACCAATTTGATGGTAGACGATCCTGGTACCACTGGGGCGATTACCAGGGGGCATACCACCACTCAAGTGGTATCGGTTCGATTCCTGGGGAGCCGCCCCCACCGCGAGGACAAATCCACAATAGCGTTAATGCAGGGGCTCATACCTCAACATAAAGCAACCCAAACTGCCAATGCAACTTCTAAAATGGTATCAAGTGAAGCAAAAAAGAAAAAACAAAGGGCTTGACCATTTGATTTCTGATTGTAACCAAAGTATCCCCACTCTATATATCCATGCATTGTATAGAAGAATGGAAGGAAAAGAAAAGGACGTATGACACTTTCTCATGGCTTGGGAGAAGAAAGAGGATATAAGTGTCAGTTCTTCACACTAACCTACATATTATTAATCTACTTGAATCTCTAAAATAAGGGGAAGAGGAGCTGCAAAATGAAAAGAAAAGGCAAGTCTTTACTCATCCACCCCCTAGTCCCTTGATATTTACAGGCATATTTGTGAGATAGACACCTCAAATTTTTTGTTCCTATGTTCTAAAAAAGGTATACAATTTTTTTTCATCCTAGATATTCAACTGTCCAATAATACATTCTCTCTATTGTGCAGCTGTTGACTCTTTAAAACACATTATTGGACTAAAACACTTGATTATAGGAATGCACCGTGTTGCCCTTTGAAGCAGCTCAACTAGAATTTGAAGCCAAACTTCATTATGCTTGCATCAGTTGACTCTGATAAAGACAAATTATTTCCAACAGGTTGAATTTGAAATTATATTTCACTTATCCTAAACTGGCACTGCCGTGGATTTGTTATTATGAAATCATGGTTTCATTTAAATTTGCAGGAAATGTAATATCAGGTATCACTCTAATTTATAAATGAAAATTCAAAGGTGATCTATGAGAGTCACTCCTCAGATGGGAATTATTAAATCTGAAGAGCTAAATATATTTAGTACTCTAATAGAAGCTGAATCATGTCAAATTTCAATCTTTTTAAGATAGATCATTAGTCAGTCCTGCCTCAGTTAGAACTTAGAAGAAGAACCCTAGAGAGAACAAGAAGTACTTTCACTCACAATAACTGCACATAGGCACTTCAATGAACAATCATGCCTTTGTGAGAAAAATATGAAATACATATGATGAAAAGATTCGAAGAATGATATGTTCACTGAATTATAGTGGCAATGCGTTACTCAGATTAGGTTGTAAGTTGTATGTATAAGTAACATACAATAAATTGTCCAAAAACATACAAAAAGTGAAACAGAAGTTTAGCTATGATTACGACAATGCAGGAAATAGAAGTTTAGCTATGATTACGAACAATGCAGGTAAACAAAGTTGATCTTCTCAAATATTACATTTTACTTCCTATAACCTAAACTGCAATTAATTGATGAGGCAACAGAATAAAACAAATAAGCCTTCAAAATTTACTGTCTATTTCTCACTCTTATATTATAATTACTCTGGTTCCTAATATCAGAAATGCTCTCATTACTAGTCTAACCAATTCTACTTTGTTCAGCCAGAATAGCTATATTTCAAGCCCATCAGAAGGAAGCCATCATTTCTCATTAGGGATACATAAAAAAAAAAAAAAAACATATACAAACACTTTTATTATATTTTTCCCAAACATTTTCTCAGATACCAAACAAAACATATATTCCAAGAAAAATACATGAAAATAATGGTTCGAAAAAAAAGAGAGAGCGAGAGAGAGAGAGAGAGAGAAACAACTTACAGGTGAAGAACGCAGCGGGTAACTTCACGGCCTTTATCGAGACATTTTTCTGGGTTTTGATCCTTCTTCTTGCATTTCAGGAACTCCAGGTTCTCCGAGTGGCATTTTACCGCTATGTGCTTTGACGCCGACATCAATACCGACGACGTCGGGATCGGATTCCCTGTAGCATCTATAGCGCTCGCCATTTCCAATTCGATCGGTCAGCTCCTTATACTACCCAAATAAGAAGAAGAAGAAGAAAAAAACCACTTTGATCAGTGACATTCTGTTTGGTTCCCGAGAAATTGAACGAAACATAGGAAAATTTTGAAACCCTCATCTTTTTTCCTTCGTTTTCTCAGGAAAAAAATAACAAAACGTTAGAATGAAAAAAAAAAATCTCTAAATTATAATAATCATATAGAAAATGCTGAAGCTTTCACCCTGGGTTCTACAGTGTTCTCGGTCGTCCTGTCCAAGAGAGAAGGAAGACCGAAATAACAATTAGGGCAGTGCGACTGAGTGAGTGTGGGTGAGTAGACGATGGAATGCTAAAATGCACCTGGGGTAGAATAACATTTAAGGGTATTTTTGTCATTCCGTGGGATTAAATTTAATATAGGGTTTATGACACCCAATCAATGCCAATTGGGGTTTCTCTCCATCGCGATTTTCTCTTGGTAAGCTCTCAGTTCTCAGTTTTCCCAGATAATATATTGCTTAGTTGCTTCTATTCTTTGATGACTTCTCCTTTTGCTTGATCATACATAGCCATGGGTATTTCTTGAGATTTCAAGCATCATTTTGTCTCTGGCTTGAACTACCCCGAGTATATTGGGGATTCCTTCTCCACGAAACCTTTCCCGTCACCACGTCTGAAGCCTTTCCATTCCCAGCGTTCACAAATCACAGAGCACCATCTTCTCCTTCTCCCAGACGGATCTAGCTCCACCATCGCCAGTGACGCACCAGCGCGAAGAACCACTGCCTCTACGACGTCTAGCTCCGCAGCGCATCAGCTCTGTTTCGTCTTCAGCGCATTGAAGGAAGAGTTCAAACAGGTAAAGGGGTTTCTTCTTGCTTTCCATTCCAGCTCTGATTTCTATTGTTTGGAAGATTTTCTGCATGACCAAGACGAGAGAGGCAGAAACAATGAATGGCAATGGTTACCTCGTTAGGCCCTTGACTGTTTATAAACAAAACATGGCTTATCTTCTGATAAAGTTTTGGATTTAGTGTTTACCCTTCTTTCTTCTTTGATTTGGTTGATCCAGTTTTGTCTCTTGTTGTTAATTTCAAGTTGATAAGCGCTGGGGTTTGATGGGTTCTGATTCGGGTTGCTTCTCTAAGTAATTTGAGTGTCCAAATTAATAGGTTAAGGACGCACACAATCTGTTTGATAAAATGCCTTGAATTAAGTTAAATATTCTTAGATATTCTTGCTATTCTCAAAGTCCTTGTCGGTTGAAAACATGTCAGTAGAAGCAACATTTGGTCCCAATAATTTCAAATTGGCCTGTGAGTAGCTTGTATGGGAATTTTGCCTAGAATAATATTATCATATACTGGTCTCAATACTAAAATTTCTGCTCATATGCATCAACAAAGATCCCATACTCGAGAACACACAGACTTATTATATCCCTGAGGCACCGTGCGTGGCTGAATCTGTTGCATTTAGAGCTTATTTGCAATAGCAGAATGCAACACAATAACATAAAATAATACCTTCCTGTGTTGAGAGCAAGTGTTATGCTCTGCATATTCTGCCACCAAAGTATCATAATAGTCTTGCAATTCTAGCTACCCATTTGTCATAGAACCAGTCGCTAGGATGCATCACAAGTTGGTAGTCTTCACCAGATACATTCATCCAACACCTTCCCCATGATATTCATATTCCCCCTCACCCTTCCCAAGGGAATCAGAAGGGATTCCTTAGATATGATACAGAACACTATGCCAAGTTGTCAAGGGCCACAATATGTACGTCATGATTACATATCACACCCATTTTCTGAGAGTCATGGAATTGATCAGTAATTGAGCTTGAAATCGAGCTTCATTGCTATATGTCTTTGACTAGATCAAGTAAATTATATAAATTGGTTAAATAATTGCAAGGGTTATAACTGGTTTGCAATTTGGTTTGGTTCCTTTTGTTTAATTTGATAATGCATGATCTGTAAAGGATATCTGGGTTACAGGCAAAGAAGTCAAAGGAGGATTTGAAAGAAGTGACACACAATTTTTATTTTGACGTTGAGTTTGAAGGAAAGCCTGCTGGTATTTTCCCCTCTCTTGGGTCTTTAAGCTAATCTAAAGTAATATCTCTTCTTTCAGTTGTATTCAAACTTAAATAGGCTAAGTGACACACAAGGTTTATCTATAATTTATGGATTTATGGCAGTTGCACTGCTTTTGATAATTTCTAATTCTATTGACTGATATGATTGGTCAGAGGATTTATCATTTTTGCTTGATATTTTGAAAAGAGTACAATTCGAGTTAAAAACAAGTGTTTTAAGCAAAACCACTTGAACATGATTGGTTCCAATTTATGAGAAATTAAGACTGGAATTATGGTAGTTGCAATAAATAAACAATTAATGTGTAGACAAGGCAAAAATTGCTAGTATAAGCATAAATTGTCCAGTTTAGTTAACTGATAAATCCTGGAATGAGTGTATCCTTGTCTGATAATGCTTTTTCTTTTTCTGTTTGGTTTGATTAGGATTGGTTTATTAGCTTTTCACAATAATTTAATTCAAATCTATTTTGCTTTTTCATTATGTTTGTTTGATTCTTGTAGTCAAGTATTGGTTGTAGTTACATCTATATGTTTACAGATCAAATAAGCACTTCCACTACTTTCCCTGTTGAATGCTACCAATTGTATAGGAACATGCACTCTGTTAATATTCATTTTCTTTTAAAGTTGATTGAAGGTTAACTTGACCACCATTTAGACTTGTATATTTGTTATTGTCTATGATTTTGCAACTATTTTCTTGTCCCAAAAAGTATTGTTATTATTATTGTATTAAAACATAGATTACACTTACAAAAACAAAAAGAAAAAATCAACTAGTGTAATGGGCCAAGGCCGGGTTTTATCCACGGGCTTGGGCCAAAGCCTAGCCCATAAATGTGGGTTAAATTTAATATGGGCTTGGGCCTAAGCTCACAAAACATAAAGCCCACTATTCTTAGGCCCAAGCCCAGCCCATGAACAGGTCTATATCTGACCTATTCTATAATTTCTCCTCTTCTCCTTTTGCGGTTTGTTAACTTCATTAAAAAAAAATTGAAAATTTTTGTATTAGAAAGGTGGAACCATTACCTTGCTGTACTCTGATTTGTGATTGGTATGGTTGATTCTAGTCAGTTAATTCATCTAAGAACTTAAGCGTGCCACTATACGGCTCTTATAGATACTAGGGAGATGTGGTTTAGTGTTCTTATACATGTTGTCAACAACGATAAAATCTGGGTGGAAAAATGAGGCTCACGGGGCTGCAATAATCTGAATTAGTATAGCCTCCTACTTAAATTTAATATGTTAATTTGTGATTTTTTAACTTGCATTTTAGTTGAACAAATACTTCGAATTTGGAGCTTGGAGTTATTTATGAATTATGATTGATTGGTCATTCAAATGAATCAATAGAAATGTTGCTTTTATTTGATCTTTGTGTTCGATATTGTGCACCAATTGTTGTCTTAGAACTCTTCAGACTTATTGTTATGATTTTACCAGCTACTTTATTTAAGTTTGTGAACTTTTAAGAGGTTACACAGTGTCTGAGAGTTTCTAAACTCTCAAGTTTGACAACTATGCTAATAATTCTAACAAGATTGTCATCCATGGCGTTGAAAGCTTAAATCTGTATTTCTGATGATATCTAAATTCATGATTCCTAGACCCAATCACACAACCAATTTGATGTACTAATAACTTATGGATCTGATGATGTACATTGGTTTTGTATGAAATTGGGTTTTTAACTTTGAAGACACCATTCAATTATATGGCTTGGCTTTGCTTTCATCTGGATTACCATTTAGTCTGAAGTGGTTTCTTTTTCTAAAGTACAATGTGTATTTTTCTTTTGTTTTTAATAATAAGAAAAAACTGCAGTTGATCATGAAGAACAATTATTGGTTTTGTAATAGCAGTTCTGTTATCTTTTGGATAGATTAAGGAATGGGTGACAAGAAGAAGAAGGCTCAAATGTTTGTCCGACTTGTCTCAGCTGCTGGGACTGGATTTTTTTATGTCAAGAGGAAACCCAGGCAGGTTACGGAGAAGCTTGAGTTTCGAAAATATGATCCTAGGGTTAATCGTCACGTTCTGTTTACAGAGGCAAAAATGAAGTGACAAGGCACCTTTTATGGCTGCCCTCCTTTGTAACTGTACCAAATCCCTACTGCGTTTTCTAGACTTCATTGTAGATGTGGAATCTCACAAGCTTCTCTATCTTCTCTGCCACTTTTCCTTGAATTCAGATTGAGTTTGGGTATTTGGTATTGCTTCTGCCAAGATGTTTCCGCTTTTTGTTGATTAAAGTAAACTATTTATCTCTAAGATTGAGGTGAGCTTCATGTTAATAGATTCCATCTCAATATTTGTCCCTTTTCTCACTCCCTACTTCAAAGGTTTTGAGAGCTCCTTTTTGACCGGAAAAAGAAAAACTATTTATTTATGATACTTTTACCCAGGTTGTCTTCCATTGCTAATATGATTACTTTTACATTGTATGCTCATTATGATATCTAATAATATACTTGGAAATTTGGAATGTTTTGAAAATGATAGTAAAGTAATCTATATCTGAGTACTTTCTGTAGGTGATTAAATATTTTTGCTTTGGTTATTAGAAATAGCTACTAAAAGACTTAAAAGGAGCTTCTTAGCACTTGCTGTGGCATAACCAAATTGACCCTTGCTGGTATTTGATTCAAGAGGTTGTCGTCCTAGATGATGAAAAATGAGACTAAAAAAGTACAATATAAAAATGAGACTAAATTTTTTATTTAATGAGCTCTTAGGGGTGAATTAAGAGAGAGTGGCAGGTAGTAAGAAGTCAGTGGGCATATGAAGGTTGAATAGGCACCATTACTTATAGGAATAGGCACCATTACTTATAGGACTTTTTTTTGTTGAAAAAAAGGTGTTTTTCTAGGCTTCTATGGAAAAGGAATTCCTTCTGTGGTAAATTATTTACTCTCTAAAAGTCCGATATTATGTATCCACAATAATTAAAGATGAAATAAAACAATGTCATTTAAGATATCTACCAGTTACATCTAGATTCTTAATTTGCAATTTCTTTTACATTTAGATTCTTAAACAAAATTAAAAATGTTATTAAAATGACAAAGAAAAAGGAAAGGACTTGAGGAGCATGTAAATGCATGTTAAGACCTTAAAATTTTTTTTTTTTTGATATTAAAGTCAAGTGATATCTGAATCAGTTTGTATAGATCTTGTCAAAGGTAGGCTCCACGTTAAGATTAAGGGATTTACAAGAAAAATCTTTGAATTTGTGATAATACGCATATCGCATATTGATATTCTCGCTTCCACCACTGGTATAACTTGTTGGGATTAATTATATATCTAAATGTGGACTAAATTGATTATAACAAAAACTCTTTATCTAGTATTTATGGTCTTGAAACCAGAGTGTTTCTAATGGTGTAACATAGGAAATAGAGGCAAATCCTTATAGTATGCAAGTACAAATAGCACCATTTCTCCTATATCAATTGACAATTATAAATTTATAATTCTGGTTGTGTACTGTTGATTGATTGTTTTAGGTTGGAGGGAATGATATTAGTAATGTTAAATGATTGTTTCATTCTTGGGATTGCTGTTGTTTCATTCCTGCTGGATTTTGTTTAAAACATTGAACACAAGCTTCATATATAAAATTGTAAATAAAGGATGATATATTACAAACAAATGTCAGGATGGCCGAGTGGTCTAAGGCGCCAGACTCAAGTTCTGGTCCTCGTGAGAGGGCGTGGGTTCAAATCCCA
>JASKGM010067292.1:0-16701 GCA_034509205.1 Ceratonia siliqua
TACAAAGCACATCGAAGTGGATAGACATTTTATCAAGCAAAACCTGGATGACAAAGTTATTCAATTTCCCTTTGTAAAGTCTGAAGATCAACTGGCGGATATCCTTACAAAGGCAATATCTAATAGGATATTCTATAATTCACTTGACAAGATGGGCATTAGAGATATTTATGCACCATCTTGAGGGGGAGTGTTAGTGGGATAAATATTTTGACTATTTGACCAAAGGGTATTTCTGTAAATAGTTGCTATGTATATATTCCTATTTTATTATCTTTAGCTGCATATATAACCTTCTGTAAGTATTATTCAGAAAATATGAAAGAATACTCCCTTTACAAATTATCAAGAAGAAGAGTATTAGAGTGATGCTTTTAGTCTTACCTCCATACATTGTAATAAAGCCCTTATATAAAGTTATACTAATACATGGTTGGTGATGTAATTAGTAGAAACATTTATGTAGGTTGTGAGATGATTCTTCTAGAGTTTGTCTAGTAAACAACGATCTTCGTTGGCATATTATAATGTCTTCTGCCGGCCAAGTTAATCAAGTTGGACATTTGGGATTGAGTATACCCAATTCATATTGTATAATATATATATATAAACATGTAAGATATTAGAATGATTTTTGTTTTATTGTTTTGTAAAATAATTTTTAAGAACAAAATTAAAAATAATTTTTATAGAATAAAAAAAAATTTTGGATGTAAATTTTGATATCAGTTTTTAAAATAAAAAAATAAAAAATTTATTTGAGAAAAAAAATTTCAAGAAATAATTTTAAAAATAAAAAAACTTGCTTAATTGCAATAGAATCTTAAAATTATTTTTTAATTAGTGACAAGTTTTTTATTTTTAAATAATACATATGAGTTATCCTGTTAAATTATATTACAAATTTAAAATATTTTTATTATTATTCATATAAGAAATATTGAAATCATATATTCATATTAAAGTATTATATAATAATAAATTTTATTATTAAAAATAAATTTAAATTACATTGTTCGTAAATAACATTTATGTAATTTGTTATATAATGGTTGGTTAGAATGTCAGAATTTAAAAACTATGAAAATTTTATGGATGACAGTTAATGATATAGAAATATTATCTTAAGATTTTTATATTATTAATTTTCATCTTTATGGTATGAGAGACTCCAACACTCCCATTGAGTCAGCAACATGTAATAACTGAAGAATAGCGATCCAAAGTTTTGAAAGATATCATGTTTTAGAAGATGGAGTCAATTTATTAAAAATATGTCAAATTAATTTAATTATAAATAGGCATGTACTTGTTTAAGAGCAATAAAGAAATTATTTGAAAGAATTTGGTTGTTGAAGATAATATTTTAACTGAACATTACATTATTATACTCTTTTCTTTAGATAGAAAACAAAATTTTCTTTTCGAGTAATATGTGGACTGCATTGTACAGAAAACAAAAGTCAAGTGTACGTGAAGTATTTTTGAAGTGCCTTCATCCTCATCGGTCATCAAGTGCTCAAATCTCTGCATCTTTCTCTTGCTCTGCCATGGATATCCAGAATGAAAGAAGACAAAAATTCATAGAGTTCCTATTTGTTTCAGCTTCACACAAGAAACTTATGGTGGATCTGGTTTTGGCATTGGAAAATCGCATGTTAGAATAGCTTCTTTCTTGTACTCTCCCACTAGATGTTCAGTACTATAGAAACCAGAGCGGCACAGTTCAGGCATCGTTCCAAGTTAGGGCTACAGGCAGTGCTCAAAGGGCTACAGGGAGTCAATGGAAAATAATCTTATTGTTATGCAAGTTAGGAGAATAAGAGGGGTTGGTTTTTAATAAAATATGTTTTAGCAAAGGGGATAAGCTATGTCCCTTAATTTTTTTTTATTAATTTTTATATTTTTTTAAAATTTTTAAATTTTTTAAAATTAGTTAAGTATTTTTTATCTTATATATATATTTTTTAAATTTTTAAATTTTTTCTTTAATTTTTTTACATTCATCTTATTATTTATCCATAATTTTTTTTCCTATTCATTTGTCACTTAAAACATTCTACAACAAATACAAAAATATCTTAAAAAATTTTTAAAAAAATAAATCATATAAAAAATAATTAACTAATTTTAAAAAATAAAAAAATTTAAAAAAAAACATAAAAAAAATCTTAAAAATGTCCTACCGCCCACTTGTGTGGGTGGTAGAATAGTAAAGGCCTTTAACAAATGGTTCTTTGTGTTTTTAAAAATTAAATGATAAAAATAAGTTAAAATATATTAAAAATATTTTTATTTTTTATTTTTTAATTTATTTTAAAATTTTTTTAAAAACAATAAATAAAAATACTTACCTAAATAATTTTTTAATTTTTATAAAATAAAAAAATTTTAAATTCATTTTAAACATGCTCATAGTTTTTATGAAATTCATGTCTCAGTTTATATCTCTATTAATTATAACAATTTATTTATTAGAAACAATTCTTAAATATGGCGATCTAATTCTCTCATGTTATATGGGAGATTCCCAAGTTTAAAATTGAGCGATAAGTTGGGAAGCCTGGTGCCGGGGAAGCTGCCATGATAAGTGTAAATTCCAAATCAATTAATGAATTTTTATTTATAATTTTCTTTGGATTTTTCACTTTTTGATTGACTCTTTTTATGGGGCGTTTTGAGGCCCATTCTTACGTCATCTACCCCTTAATGTGGGCCTTGAGCCTTATGAACAGTTAGCACAATAGGCCCAAAAAAGGAAATTTTCGAAGAAAATCAGATGGGCTTTTGATTATATAGAAGGCTGAACAGGAAAAGAAATCCAGATGAATTACAACGGTGTTCATCTGGCCTTCTCCTTCTTATAAAGAAAAACCTAGCTCACTGCTTCGCCTCGCCTCGCCACGCCTCGCCTCCATCTTCTGTTTCCGCCGCCGAAGTGAAGAACCTCTCATCTTCGAACCCATACGATGGTATGATATAAGAGACCAATTTTCCCTCCTAATAATCACTGTCTGCAAAATTCTCTAATTTTGTGTTTTTCCCTATTTCTCTAATGGTTTGGTGGGTTATTGGTTTCAGGCTCCAAAGAAGGACAAGGCTCCTCCACCTTCCTCTAAACCCGCCAAGTCTGGTGGTGGCAAGCAGAAGAAGAAGGTTCTCATTTATCTAGTTTGTTAAAGTTCTGTTATTGTTTTTTTAATTTTATGAAATTATTATTATCATGCCGATTCTGTAATCCTGGGGTGCAGATAGCTTTATTTTTATAATCCTGGAGATTAGTTTCTGCTGCTTAAAGTAGTATAAGAGCTGGGTGTGTGATGTTAAGGTGAAATTTTATGTTTAACAGAAGTGGAGCAAGGGAAAGCAGAAGGAGAAGGTAAACAACATGGTGCTGTTCGATCAGGGCACCTATGACAAACTCTTGTCTGAGGCACCCAAATACAAGCTCATCACTCCTTCCATTCTTTCTGATCGTTTGAGGGTACTTCTTTCATTTACTCCCTTTTCCTAAGATATGGTCTAGATTATTCATGTTGATGAGATCGTTTGTTGTGTTATCTGTGTCATCTCACGAGTTTGAAACCTACGATTTATGGGCTCGCATTGCCTGTCTTCTTATGTATGTTTATGCTGGTCGGCTGCTGCATGTTTTGTGGCTAATCCGGGAAACTCTGTTGTATTATCCTAGATCTGATTACTTGTATGTGGATTTGCTAACTATTTTTTTCCCGTGTTAACTTGCCAATAAGATTGTTAGTCTATGAAGATAGTGTTGGTTAAGCAATAAATAACCAAAGCATTGGTAAATTTTAGGATGGCAAGTACTCTATCTTCTTAGGATATAGGAGATTAGGAGCTGGCCTCATGTAGAGGCCAATGTCACAGAGAGCCTTTTTGCAGTTTTCCATATAATTGGCTGGATAATATATGAAATTGCTTTCATTAGAATTTAGATTGCTTGACGCAAAGTTTATGAACTTGTGGATGGAGGGAGGCACAGACTCATATACCACTGTACACATTATAGAATATAGAGACTAGTTATTAAGTGTTTTTCCCCGACATTGGGTTCATGTGATTAGGAAGTTTGATTTTATTTTTTTCTTGCTGTGTATCTATGCTCTTTTACTCCGGTTCCTACTTTTATATTCATAGAAGGCTTCATTATGCATTTTAAGCACCTTAGGAACGTTTTCGTGCTCTACTAGTTTACCAACAGATATGTTAATGTTCAGTGTCTGGTCTGTCTTAAGGTTAATATTTATAATTGTTTGTAGTCAATCAACATGTAGTGAGATGTAATAAGTGGTGATGATTGGCTAAAAAAGTCTTTTGTGAGATTTATGGGAGTTATTTTTGTAAAAGGAGCATTCCTCGCAATGTAAGCCCCCCTTGTCCACACACAGCTATACTTGCTAAATGCTTGCAAGAACACACCCAAGAACTATATGAAGTCATAATTAGCTAGATCATCTGTATTTCTTATATTTCAATTGGTTTTTGTTATGGATGATTGTCTAGTCATAGGCACTATATTGTGCAGTTGCTCATTATTTGCATACATATTGCAGATTAACGGATCACTTGCAAGGAAGGCCATAAGAGAATTGATGGCCAGAGGATCAATCAGGATGGTATCTTCCCATGCAAGTCAGCAGATTTACACTAGGGCTACAAACACCTGAGTGCTACTGGTCATAGCTTATGTAGTGTTGGTGGTTTTGGCAGCAATTTGTTTTTTCATTTAAGACACTTCACCATGTTATATTGCATCAGTACAATTCTCTACTGTTTTTAAATGTTTGTTTTATTGAGATTGTTTTGTTTCCTTACTCCTTAGCGTATTTTGAGTGATGACTACCATATATCATTATCGTTTATAGTTTCTGGTATAAAACCTGGTTGAGCCTAATTGGCAACCAAGCCCTGATGGTTGCCTCGCGTTTGCTTGTTACTAATTGGTGAGAGGCAGGGTATGAGTAGTTACAAACGCAGCTTGTTTTTATCTTTCACGTAATTAAACATGTTTTGCAGAACATTTTATTTTTTGGGACAGGGAAAGCAATAATCCACTAGCAGAAAGCACGAAATAGATTTTCTGCAAAATAATTGCATACACAAATTGCAAACTTGATTAGATTCCTCATGCGAAGTAAAAGAAGCTTCTTTAGGTGCTTTTTTTAGAACAGGACTGGTTTTATTTTTTGGAATATTTCTTAGTGTTGAGCCAGTATGGATGTTGCAAAATTATTAGAGATAAGGGTCAATATTTCCTGGAAGCCTCGCTTAAATTGAACAAAAGAAAACGTAATTGGGATAAAGGTTGAGGGTTGTAATTTGTGAAAGGATACGCACTGCATGTGTTGATATATCTACTACAGTTCATGCTCTCCCTTAAACGGTTTCCTTTTCACAGTAACTGGTTAATACCAGCAGCCGTTAGTGTTCTGAATCTTTAAGGCTATGTTTAAAAGTTTAACAGAAAACCAAATAGAATGAAACAAAGTGAAATGAAACAGAAAAGGAAGTAAATGAACATAGGTGATTTCTCCCCTCCTCCCAAAGTAGGGGAGAAATTTAAATTTTTTTATATTTTTAAAATTTTTATTTTAAGAAATAATTTAAAAGAATTATAAAAAAATTTTAAAAAAATTAAAAAAGTAAAATTAAAATTAAAATTAAAATTAAAAAAGATTTTATAACAAAAATATTTAAAAATAAATCAAAAAATAAAGTAAAAAAAATAAAATAATTCTTTCATTTATTTTTTTTATAATCTTTTAAATTAGTTTTAAAATACAAAATATATAAAAACTAAAAAATTGAATTTAAAAAAATAAAAAACTCTTTTTGACAAATGATAGGAACTCAAGTTATAAAGATATAACTCATCTTAAAAGATTAGTCCATTAGGGGAGGGTGCCTTTGCAACTTAAGTATCATTCCGTTGTATCATAGCACCCCTGTTGAGGCCGGACGCCCACGGACGGCTTTCACTCCAGACCACTTGTGGGCACCGGGTAGCCCTTTCCCGCTGTGTTGCCGACAAAGGGACTTGTTGAGCGTCCCTCTCAATGAAAGCACCAAATGATAGGAACTCAAGTTGCAAAGGTAGAACTCACCCCAAAAGACTAGTCCATTAGGGGAGGGTGCCTCTGCAACTTAAGTACCATTCCGTTTTGGTATGCGGAACCGATGTGAGACTTCCCACATCGTATCATAGCACCCCCGTTGAGGCCGGACGCCCACGGACGGCTTTCATTCCGGACCACTTGTGGGCACCGGGTAGCCCTTTCCCGCTACGTTACCAACAAAGGGACTTGTTGAGCGTCCCTCTCAATGAAAGCACCAAATGATAGGAACTCAAGTTGCAAAGGTAGAACTCACCCCAAAAGATTAGTCCATTAGGGGAGGGTGCCTCTGTAACTTAAGTACCATTCCGTTTTGGTTTGCGAAACCGATGTGGGACTTCCCACATCGTATCATCAAGTATAGACACTGAGTCTTAGTCTATGATCAGCAGCTTAAAAGAAGCAGAAGTTGTCACTTTGACCCAGTTGGATTCCTTGTTATCTTTTATCTCTGGCTCGAGAGTACAACCAAAGCAGAGAAGATGGTCAGCGGTTTCCAAGTTGATGCAGCCTAAAAGAGTAGGTTGTGACTCTGAAAATTCAAACACAAATGAATTTGGAAAGGTGGTTACAGCATTGCAGCCTTTCCTATGTCACAAGCCTAGTGGTACTATATCTATGGAAGATTTTCGGAATCAGATGGAAAATTTGGAGTTGTGGATTCAGGTCCTTGAGGCAGGCATTGAGCACCTTCAAAGGCAATTGATTAGAACAAGAGTTTCCCTTCTCAATATCTCCATCAAACACGGATTTTGATTTGAGAATCACATACATGTTCATGAATGTGATTAAACAGTTTTGTTACTGAATATATATGTTATCTGAGAATCAAATTTTAGCTAATATTTTATCCTTCCTCAAAAAATTCTATATATGCCATATCTCACATTTGCTTCTGCATTATTTCAATTCCCACTACAAAATAAGTAGAAGAAAAAGAAGAGTTCAGGGGGAAAAAGTTTGATAAATGTTTTTCTATAATACTCTAATTCATAAACCTATTAAATTTAGAACAATAATGGGGAAAATATGGTAAATAATATGATGTCTAATTTAAATCTTGATGGTTATAGACATCTTATGCTCTGCCAAGCTGTAGCTACTCTTAGTTCAAGTTTTGAACCCATGTGATGCATTGAATCAGTATCAAAGCTGATTACAACTGCCTTAGCTTGATAGATGAACAATTATCAATATCTATTATTGCCCTCAATTATAAGTCATGGGCTCAAATTTCTTAAGCTGAATACAATGAACAATTCGCTGCTTGTCTTCCTTTTATGAGGACAGCAAATCAATATTAAGTTTCCTTATGCTATCTTCTACATTAAAGACATCAGGGCAAGGTCTATAATATACTAATACAATCACAACTACAATAATTTCTTGGGGACAGACTACAAGGAATTCTTTTATGAATTCCCTAGTTTCAGCATGGGCATGTCTTTGACCAGACTGGAGAGATAGATTAGGTGATATGTATGCAAGTTGGCAGGACACCACTTAACTGTAATATTAAAAAATAAAAAATAGTCACAATCACAACTAGTTAACGATGACAATTGCTACAAAAAATTATGTGGGCAATAATATTTCAGCACATTTCTCACACACAAAATGCTAGACTCAAGTTATGAGGCCTATCTAGTTCATAAAATCCATCATTTTCATTGCACATAATCCGAATTTATGTTGATGAGGTTCTTAATTTTAGGTCAGAAGAAGATAGAAAAATGGAAATTAAAATGTTATTTGGAGTTAAATTGATAGTACAGCTAAGGATGAGAAGAGTGGTTATTGCAGTAGCAGAAGACAAGGGAAATCCATATCTTTCTTAGCATCTGCGTTTATAATAGCTTCCATGCCCATGAAACGCATCTTAATGGGGCCAAATCATAATGAAATACTCAAATTAATCACCGTGAAAGTGATAGAAGAAAGTACTAGAACAACATATTCGTTGGCAGGCAAGAAAATTCTATGCAAAAGGACAAGATCTAGAAATATCATTAGCAACTAACAAAGCAATGTCAATGTCCTTCGTGCTATAATAATAAAGATACAATGTACCAGAAAGAAATACAGGCCAAATATGATTATATAAGTGTGAGAAACGAAAGAAGAAGAAAACCTAAATAAAAAAATGGGGTATGAGTTGTAGAGATTATCTGAGGAGACATTGCACTAACATATCTGTAGTTATATCTAGATAAATCTGGTTAGTTAGCGGTGTTTATTATTTAATAAGATGACATTCTTGAAGTCTCCTACGCCCTTAATATATATTGAGCAATTGCCCGTGGGGAAAAGCAAATTGGTAATTCAATTTTACATATTCAACTTTAAGACCCTTCTGTTCTCTTGAGGAAAAATGGCAGCCTCTCCATTGAACCAAAAGTCCCACAACCATGTTCGTTCTCACAGCTTGCCCTCTAAACCACACCCAGTCATTCTACAATGCAATGAACACTTGGCTAGGATAGGTGCTTCCGATGCCACTTCCTCTTCTTCATTGCTCAGTGGCAAACTAAGTGGCCTGCAGGATTTGCATGATTGTGTTGAAAAATTGGTTCAACTCCCCCTCACTCAAGAAGCACTTGTCAAGGAACATCAGGAGAAATGGGTTGATGAGCTCTTTGATGGATCTCTAAGGGTCCTAGATGCATGTGCAGCAGCCAAAGATTCCCTTCTGCACACAAAAGAGTGCACCCGTGAACTTCAATCAATCATAAGAAGAAGTGGAGGTGAAGTGGAACTCTCAACAGAGGTTAAAAAATTCTTGACCTCAAGGAAGGTGGTGAGAAAAGCTATCTTCAAGGCCTTGGAGAATTTGAAGGGTGTTTCAAATAAATGCAACCCATCTGCTACCGACAAAGACTATCAAACCATGGTCTGGGTTAGCTTGTTAAAAGAGGCTGAAGTGGTCACTCTTTCCATATTTGAGTCCTTGTTGAATTTTATTTCTGGGTCTACACCATCAAAATCAAGTAGCTGTTCTTTGGTTTCAAAGCTAATGCACGGCAAAAGGGTAGCTTGCACACAAGGAGCAGATGAGAATGAGTTTTCTAAAGTGGATGCTGCATTGCAGTTCTTTGCATTTAACATGACAAGCAAATCAAGCAACATCAAGGATTTTCAAAATAAGTTAGAAAAATTGGAGCCCTGCATCCAAGAGCTTGAAGATGGACTTGAATCTCTTTTCAGGCGTTTGATCAAAATCAGAGTTGCCCTTCTCAACATTCTCAACCACTAGTTGAACATACTAGAGGGAGGCATTAAAGTTTTATAAAAGCATATATTTTACTTTTATGCAATTGTACATGAAATACATCTTCTATGAGTCCTTCAATCTTTTGTAAATAAAAAGTACTCAGTTTTGTTACTATTATACAGACTTCTTTTTCAGAGCATGTACATGACATTTTGTTCACATAATTATTGAACTTTAAACTGAATGTCCTACTTAACACAATTAAAACACTAAATATTTATGAAGATTGAAAGTTCTAATAAGGAAGGTAATGAAAACAGAAAAGTTTGCTCCAAAACTATAACCTCTTTCCTTATTAGCATTAAATAAAAAATAGTAGGACTTGTCCCATTTTTCAAGTTTTTATGCTTTTTACAAATTTATCGCTTCATTATTAAATTGTATTGGCTATGTTGCTTTCTTGCTTCATAGTATTGCAAGTACTCATCTTCTGCAGCTTCCCCTGAAGCAGAACAGAGTGTGGTGAAGGCTTCCGGTTTGTTTTCTGGATCACTTAATATATTAGTTGCCAAAAAATCATGTCTCCGATTTCAACATAATTAGTTTTCCTCACAAAAAATTAAATAAAAAGCTAGTTTCATGGGTAAATAACTCACAAACTACTCCAAATGGGATAATAATCTATAAAAGAATAAAACCAAATTGATTATTCATTACTTTAATTTATAGTTGTAAAAGGTGTAACCAGCTATGTGCATTTTTTTAATCATTAATTAATTAATTGATATTGTATTGGGTAAAATGAATAAAAGTTTAATATTTATTACTTTGTAGTAAAGCAGGTTACCACTAGCTACGTGCATTGACTTAAACATCCATTATTTGATATTAAATAGGGAACACTGCATAAACATCGCCATCCAAATATGACCAATCATTGAGATGTGAAGATGAAGAGATTCCTCTTGCCCTTAACCCTTATTGCAATATAGTGTTTCTTTATGTAAGCAGGTATAGAATGAATGGTATTTTCAAATGGAAACTGTTCCTCCTCCTCAAGACAAAGTATCCCATTACAATGCTTATATAATGAGCTGCCCGCATGGTGTTTACTGTTTGAGTTTTTATATCTGCGACCTATTAAGATGGAGGAGACAATGCAAAGGAATCCCATCGATGGCAGATGCCATAGCTGGAGGATTCATGTGACTCCCAAGTTAAAATTTGAGGGATGAGTAGGGAAGATTGCCGCCTGGGAAGCATTGAGCAAATAAAGCCATGTTAGGTCTAAGATCCAAATCAAGATGATATCATGGTATGCCTACATTGTGACATTTGAAAAGAAATATATTCTTCTTGTCTCACTCAATTCGTTTGCTATATATAGAGCAGATTGCTGACAACCATCACTTGTAGTTCGTCACATCATTTTGAATTTTAAGTTCCTTTCGGAACCATATTTTGACATAGCATCATTGTTATCATCACTAGCATATGAAATTAATTCATCTGATACCCATGTTTTTGGATTGAGGTCACTCCCCATGTCCAAGAAACGCTATGGCCTGAATTTTCAAGATTGGCTGTGAGTTACGCTTTCTCCCAGATGATTTTGGCAAGAATGCTATGGGAGTCTTGAACCGTGTGGAATGGCAGAGTCACAACTCACAAAAGAGGGAGCAGAAAGAAGACATAGCAAATCTCTTCTGCTAATTAAAGTCCCCTTCCTGATTACATTCTCATTCACATTGTCACTGACTCACTCTCCTATAACATATCCTGCAAGAATTGGGAATGGAATCCAAATCTTACAAGAATTGAGAACTCTCTAGTCTCCACTATCAACAAATTACTAAACTAAAATCCAGTAGGAGACTGTGTTTCCAATTTTTTTTCTTTTTCTATCAATTTCCAAGTATACACACACTGTCCTGAGATTAATAAATGGCAGTCGTCTCTCCAACAATTGAAATTTTCAGCCAAAAAAGACGACAAATTTAAGAACGATAATAAAAATGCACAGACAGAAGCAACACCGGACAAAAACTTCAGACGCCGATTAAGTCAGTGACTAGAACCAAAGGCATAGAAAGTAAAAATAGGTCTTATAAAGCCAAAGAATCTCAGAATATCAACTAAAACAACAGCAGTTAGAACCCTTACTGGCATGCCACCAGAAGCATAGCTGAAAAGAGACCCAAGGTGAGCCTTGCTTTCTTTTTCAATCACTCGTCAATCTCACAACTTTTTTCCCTTCGATTATGTTTTTCTCCCTCTCTCTAGTGTCTGTGTCTCTCTGTGAACGTTCTGTTTGCTGGGTCTTTGTGTATTTTTCTGTTTCTTTCTTCCATTTTTTTGTTCAATTGACCTATAAGGCAGACGGATGGGAGAAATGGGTCCAACATAAACACCGCGGCCTGTGATTAATTATCTATTTTCTTATTAGCATCAAAATAAACAATATTGGGACTTGTCCAATTTCCAATTTTACATACCTTTTATGAGTTCTTTTTTTATTGCTGTATTAATTAAATTATAATGGCCGTGTCGGGTGCTAGAATTGCAGAGCTTCCATTGAAGCAGAACACAGAACTTTATCAGCTTCCTGTTTGTGGTCTGTATCGGTTTATATTAGTCTTACATCAATCATGTCTCCCAACTCATTTTAGTAATTGATTATTCATTAATTAATCCATGTTGAATTGGAAAACTGCATAAACGTCGCCATCCATATATGACCAACCATTGATATCTGAAGATGAAGAGATTCCCATTGCCCTTAAACTATATTTGCAGGCACTACTAGGCAGACAAGTTGAATAATGGATATCTAAAAATAGAAACAACTCCTCCTACAGACAATAGATCCATTTAAGATGCTGAGTCCAATGACAAGCCTTCTTGGAGCACACAGTTTGAGTTGTTGTATCTGCGAGCTGTTAAAATGGAGGAGACATTGCAAAAGTATTCCATCTATGGCAGATGCATTCTTGTGATTCCCAACTTAAAATAATGAGGAATGCGTTGGGAAGCTTGGTGCGTGGGAAGCCTTGAGCAAAAAAAACAGTCAAGACGATATCTTTGCATGCCCACTTTGTGACATGTGAGAAAAGAAATATTCTTCTTGTCTCCCTCTATCCGTGAGCTATATATGGAGCAGATGCCAACCATGGAAACTCGAGTTTAGAACAATTAGCATATATCATCTCCTAGCCCTTTGTTTCTGAGAAGAGAAAATGGCAGCCATTGAGTCGAACACAAAGAGCTCTCTGCATATTCGCTGCAACAGCTTGCCCTCAGCACCTCACCCCTTTGTATCACAATTCCAGGAGCATCTATACAGATTGAAGTCTTCTGAATCCGCTTCTTCTTCTTCTTCTTCTATAAGTCTCAAACTCAGTGGCTTGCAGGATTTGCATGACTGCACTGATAAGTTGCTCCAATTGCCAATCACCCAACAAGCCTTTGCAAAAATATGCAGCAACAAATGGGTTGATGAACTACTTGATGGGTCTCTGAGGCTCTTGGATATCTGTGGTACAGCTAAAGATTGCTTAATGCAATCAAAGGAAAGCATGCAGGAACTTCAGTCAGTCATTCGCAGGAGGAGAGGTGCAGAAAATGGATTGACAATTGAGGGTGGAAAATACTTGGCTTCTAGGAAGCAGATGAAGAAGGCAATTCGAAAGGCCGTAGGAAATTTCGAAGGAATAAAAAATGAGTTTATAGTTTCTTCTGCGCACATAGAAAATGAGGCTACGACCATGCTTAGCAACTTAAAAGAAGCAGAAGCAGTCACAGTGAGCACATTAGAATCTTTGTTGTCCTTCATTTCTGACCCAAAGGGACAATCAAGGCAGAGCAAATGGTCAGTAATTTCTAAGTTGATGCAGCCTAAAAGAGTAGCTAGTGACTCTGAAGAATCAGACACAAATGAATTTGAGAAGGTAGATGCAGCCTTGCCGTCTCTCATCAGTCACAAGCCTACATCTACTGAGAATTTTCAAAGCCATTTGGAAAATTTGGAGATGTGCATCCAGGATATAGAAATAGGTGTTGAGCGCCTCTCAAGGCAACTAATCAAAACTAGAGTTTCCCTTCTCAACATCTTGAGCCACTAGTTAGAGAAAATATTTAGGATGACCAGGGACACCTAAATTCAATTTTTCCCCACGAGTGTCTCATGTACAAAGATGTGATTAAAAATCCTGTTCTGCTACTGAATATATATTACTTGAGGAACACATTACAGCTATTTGATCATCTGTCTTCTTCTTTCTAACCCTCCAAATATCAGTATCCTATTTCTTGTCTCTGTTAAAGAAAAGAAGATTTTTTTTTTCATTTTAAAATGTCGAATAACCTTGGAAATTTTGAATAAGGAGAAAAAAAAACAGTAAAATAACCCCTTCTGACTGTATTTAATCAACCTGTAAATTTTGTATCTGGTTTTACAAACATGGTTTTAATTCTACCAGAGACACACACACACAGTGAGAGAGAGAGAGAGAGAGAGAGAATGAAGGAGGGGGAGCAGGAGGAGAAGATAATTATTAGAAACCATACTTTGAATTAAACCCAAATGGGATTCAATCACTCAAGTCAACTCGAATCAAAGCATCCATATCAAATTTTATTGCTCACACATGTACGAGCAATTGGTTCCAATTTTATATGCTATACTTGCAATGAAGAGCCGAGAACGTGCTGGTTGTCTTTTTCTTAAGGACAAGCCAATGGGCAACTAGTTATTTTATCTATATATAGTCTATCACTCTCTAACTTCTACATTATGGAAAGACTTCAAAGAGGTGTTTATGCCACACCAGAACAATTCAACTACAACTAAAAATAATCCATAGCTTCCTTAGCATCTGCTTCTATAATAGCTTCCAGGCCCTTGAAATGCATCTTAATGGGGCGAAAACATATTGAAATAGTCAAATTAATCACCATGAAGTGTTAGGAGTAGGTACTAGAACGACGTATTAGTTGGCAGGAAAGAAAACTCTATGCAAAAGACAAGATATTAAAATATCAATAGCATCTAAGAAAGCAATGTCAATGTCCCTCGTGCAATGTATTACCAAAAAGAAATACAAGCCAAATATGATTATAGAAGTGTGAGATACGAAAGAAGTAAACTAAATAAAAAAAAAGGGGGTATGAGATGTAAAGATTATGCTGAGGATGAAAGAAATGAATGTGAAAGTTGTATTCTCATTAACCAATAACTCTGAAGAACAAAGTATATGAAGAGCTAAGCCACCTTCGGTTTACATAAGAGACAAAGCAACGATAAAACTAAGGTACAGAAGATAAACAAATAAAATAGCAAATAAAGCAAAGAATCCTGTAACAGAAGATATGAAAGAGACAGAAAAATTAAGCAGGAAACCAGTCTGATGAGTCTAGGAAAGCAGAGTTGACTATGCATCTGGTTGGTTGACAAGCATGCCATAAAGTGAAACCATGGAGATACAGTACTCCAACACTCCCCCTCAAGTTGCAGAGTGTAAGTCAATTACACCCAACTTGCTAATTAGAGTATTAAAGCGATCTTTTCCGAGAGCTTTGGTAAAAACATCAGCTAACTGAAGTCCTGTCCATATTTTGGTTGGAGCTATTTCATGAGAGTTGACTCTTTCTCTGACAAAGTGGCAATCCATCTCAATATGTTTTGTACGTTCGTGAAACACAGGATTAGCAGCAATGTGAAGTACTGCCTGGTTGTCACAGAAAAGAACAGTAGGTTTGGTTTGGGGGGCTTCTAAATCAATTAGAAGCCACCTTAACCACAACAGCTCACTAGTGGTTGTAGCCATCGCTCTGTATTCAGCTTCAGCAGATGACCTTGCTACAACCGATTGCTTCTTAGTTCGCCATGAAATAGGAGAATCACCCAAGGTAATAAAGTACCCAGTGGAAGATCTACGGGTGGTTGGACACCCACTCCAATCTGCATCACAGTATGCACTCAAGGTCAGATTCCCTAAGGTTAAAAGAAGAACTCCTTGCCCTGGTGACTTCTTCAAATACCGAAGAACACGTTCTGCAGCTGCCATGTGATCTTCCTTGGAAGAATTAACAAACTGACTCAAAATATTCACAGCATGAGTAATATTTGGTCGAGTGACAGTGAGGTATAGTAACCGACCTATCAACCGTCTATAATGGGATGCATCAGTCATGGGTCTGTCACTATCTGCCCTCAGCTTATGATTCTGTTCCATAGGAGTGTTGCATGGACGACAAACTTGCATTCCACTCTCTTCAAGAATATCCAAAGTGTACTTTCTCTGACTGAGAACAATTCCTTGTGGAGATCTAGTAGCTTCTATGCCCAGAAAGTATTTTAAAACACCAAGATCCTTGATGCTGAATTTGTCATCAAGGTAATGCTTAACTTTCTGTATTTCGTCCTTGTTGTTCACTGCAAGTATAACATCATCTACATAGATTAATGTTGCAGTAAAGTGGTTTCCCTCCTTGTGAATAAATAGAGAATGATCTACTTTGGATTGCTTGAACCCAATACTTAGGAGAGCATTGGTAAATTTGAAATACCAATTTCGTGGTGCCTGCTTTAAACTATATAGAGATTTACGCAAACAACAAACTCGTGTCTCCCCCTATTTGGCAAATCCCTGTGGAATAGTCATGTAAACTTCTTCACGTAAATCACCATGAAGAAAAGCATTATTGACATCAAGTTAGTGAATGTCCCAATTATGCTTGATTACAACAGAAAGAAGACATCGAATTGTCACTAATTTTGCAACCGGTGCAAAAGTTTCATGAAAGTCTATACCTTACACTTGATTGAAACCCCTTGCAACTAACCTAGCTTTATGTCTCTCAATTTCCCCATTTGGTTTATATTTTATTTTGTAGACCCACTTTGAGTCTATCGCTTTCCTGTAGGGAGAGATTCAAGAGACCAAATTTCATTTTGTTCTAAAGCATCAATTTCCTTTTGCATGGCATCTTTCCAACATTTATGTTTCACAACTTGAAGGAAAGATGTGGGCTCGTCATTTCTAGTTATGACAGCCAAAAAACGCTTATGCCGAGGGGAGAAACATTGATAAGAGACTTGATGAGATCAAGGATAAACAATGTTGTTTGCTTCAGGTAAATGTGAAGAAGAAGGGAAAGTTACCTCAAAGCCTTCAAGATGTTTGGGTCGCCTTCTGTTGCGCTCAGACCTGTGCAAAATGCTGCTGTTGGTATGTTGTTCATGAATGGTTTCTAGTTTAGGTGTATTTGAAGTATCACCGAGTAGAGTTTCATTAATTAAGCTAATGGGTTCAACAGGTCCAAGAGGAGCTCGTCTCTGGTAAGTAATAATAGACC
>JASKGM010067303.1:0-16697 GCA_034509205.1 Ceratonia siliqua
TTAAAGAAAATACTGTCCATTTCAAAAGTTGAGAAAGAATAAGAGAAAGAAAATTGTTGCACCAAATAACTTCTTATTTGAAATTAGAAGAAAAAAAAAATCACCAATGGCCTTGTGGCATCTGCAGATGAAAGACCTAGTTTCCTTCTTATGGCCTTCGTATTTTCTGATTTCCCTTGAAGATCATTTGCATTGTACTGAACTTCGAGAGTTGTGTCTGTGGCAGGATTCCATGCATCAATCAGTGTCAATACCATTTAGAATTCCAGTGAACCTATTGGAATGCAAAGTAAGTGTTGAATGGAGACCATGTCCTCCCTGCAAGGCAAAGAATAACTTCAAGAACGGTTTTTAAGATTGAATTGTCACAAGACTGCTCATGCACTTTTAAACTTAAAAATACATTGAAAATGATTTATGCAAGACTCTCCATACTTGGTTCCTAACCAAAGAACTTGCTGAAAACCTGTCAAACCTAATTCGAGCCTTATAAAGTATTTTGAGGGCCATGATTATTTCAATAGATCCAACGTCATCAGATAATCACTACTAGACGGGTCTAACTCTGAGATTTACTGTAATTACTAATCTCTAGGCTATTGATGCAATCGTTCTTGAACTTGCATAAGCCAAGGCAGGAATGCAAGCTACCTAACTACAACCTACCACTCTGCTGTTTATTATTATACTTATTATTAGCAATCTATACTAGTAGCAATTACTATTCAAGTTCTCTTTTCTGAAGCATCTTTTCACAGCACAGAGTGAAATAATAAAGCAACTATAAGATCAGTTGAGCCTATACTTGTGCCAACATGTTCTTTCCTTGTTATTGGGATGAAAAAAGAATGATATTTTGGTAAAGCAGAAAATTCCTAATATGTTTCTACAGTTTTCTTTGTCAAGTAAATTTTTACAAGAATCAGAAGGTCTTTATCCAGACTCTTGCACTGAAGCCCGTGCAACAAATCCAATAATGTGAAAATTACTGTCCAGTACCTTATCATCAAATGTCAATTACAAAGAAACCAAAAGAAAAAAAGTAACAGAAAAAAAATACTAAAGAAGTTTTCCTTTTTTGTTTTTACACATACATTACAAGTAGGGACATGCTTGGGAAACAGAAATTAAATTACGTTTGCATAGAAAATAAAAGAATTTATTGACTGTCTTCTTTTTTAAAGACAAGAGGGGGTGGATTATATTTCTTAAAAATTTAATCTTTAAATTTGAAATTATTTTTGTTAAAGAGAATAATCGATTAGACCTTAAGCAACTTATTTCAAATGATCAAGTGAATATCTTAATATGTTCAAAGTAAGTGTACTCATGTGTACTTTTTTAATGAGGTGAAAACTTTCAGTGCAATAGTGAAACATTCAGTACCAGTTCGAATACAGAGTGTTCCAAAGATAAATTTGCAAAAGTAAGTAGGAATGGAAGATAATCAACACATTAATTTATACTGGTTCAATCCACAATGTATGAGCTTACATTTAATCCTCTTGACTTCCAAAAGGTTTTTCCACTAACCTTCAAAACAAATTACAACTTAGTTTTCTTTGATCACTAGCAACATTGTGATCTTTTTTTATTATCACAAACAAGAAGGTTTTCTTACACTTACCAGCAATGCCTTGCAGTGATTCACCTCTCACCACTAATACACCATTTACAAGTAGTTTTCACTCTCTCATCACAAACGATCTCAACATATTCAAGAACAAATTTTCCTCTCTTAAATGATTAGATAGAAATCTATAAGCACACTTTAATTTTCTCTCACTATATATTGCAGAAAATAATGTGAAAATCAAAGGAACGAAGAATAAATAAATAATGCTTCACACTTTCATTTGTTTCTCATAAAACAAAGATGTAAAACTTTGAAGAATAGGAATGAAAGGAGCTCATAGTACACAACGGATTGGTATACTTTCCTTTTATTTGAATTTGCCTTGTTTATTTTAATATTTGATAGATACGTGGCAACATCAAAGAAGGTACGGGATACATAATTTTTTTCTACAACATGTCTTGCACCCTTGGTAAAGTAAGTTAGCTTCTTTCAATATTTGTTCAGATATTCAATAATTTCTTGTCTTCTCTCATTAATGCATTTCAAAAACTTACTTTTCTCTCTATTACGTGATACTCTTTTTGGTCTTCTTCCTTGACTTTTTAAATTGTATACTTTAAAAGCATAATTCTATGTTCCTTAGTCTTTTGTCGACGTGTGTTTTTTATTTTGCAATATTTGATTTCCAGCATGCTTTAACTTCTTCTCCTTTTTGACTTTTCACTGTGATAATCCACCTTAATCCTTCACTTTTACTTATTTCCATGTGTATTCTAAGGTAGCTTTCCTTTTCTTTATTTGATTTAGTCACGTAGGCATTTTCTTGAGACCTTTGATTTTCTATAATATGTCATATAAATAAGTGAAATTAAATCAGTATAAGCAATACAGTTGTTATTTTTTTTTAATCAATTTGCTACATAATATTTTATGAAAAATTAATTTGGTATAGCATAAAATCATTTTATATTTTAAAAATTTATAAGATATCATGCAAGACACTAATTTTACTGTCATTTTTTTTAAGGTAGATTTCATAGAGAAGCAGACACATAAGATAATTCTAGAATAGTCTATCTTAACTATAGCATGGTGGTCATTCAACAGAGGCAGAGGCGATGATCATGAGAGTTAAGATATAAAAGCAAATATACTAATAGAAACTGAAAACTGAAATACAGTACAATCTGATGGAGTTTTCTGATTGACGCCACAATCGGAATTCAAAAATGTGGAGTCAAGATTCAAGAAAAATCAAAAGGGCGTCAAAAATCAATCGCCCTTTCTGGTTTCCACTTAACTGATATTCAGCCCTGGCTTCATCCAAATGAAATCAATCCCAATTTCATCTGCTGCCGGCCAGCTGCCGCATTTAGGAAAAACGTTCGTTGTTCTGCAACTATTAATGACCCCAAATTTACCAACCAAAAGAAACATTCGGAATCCATGAAAGGAAACACCCATTTCCATTTCCATTTCCATTCCCCAATACCCCACGAGCCCAACAAAACCAGCTTAACAAAAAGAAAAAAGGAAAAATTACTAAGTTAACAAATTAGCTAACACTTTTCAATAATAATTTTTAGAATTAAAACGATAAAAGTTATTGTTTAAAGAAAAAATTTTAAATTTAAAAAAATTCAAAAAAGTTATTGCTATGCCACGTTTGGGTCAATCTTAATTACAACTGGCTTGAAGGGACTTGGGTCCCACAAACTGTGGGTGGGTCATTCCAAGATTATGGGATGAAGAAGAAATTTTTAAAAATAATAATTTTTATAATTTTTTGAGTTGTTCGTATGTTTTTTTTTTAGAGGAGAAGGAGAAGTAAAATGAAAAATTGTGATTAAAGTAGAATTTATATTTTGTAACTTTTTCTTTTAGGAGAAGTAGATTCATTTTTTTTGACTATTTTACCCCTCTACTCATCATAATTACATCTTTTTTTTATTATAATATCATAGTTAAATTTTATAATAATTATAAAATTTAAATTGAATCAAATATTTTTTTAATATAATTATATTATTTCTTTTATTAAGTTATTTTTTATTATGATTATTTTAACATAATGATTATTTTATTTTAAAAATTTTTAGTTTTAATAATATATATTCATTTTATTATTTTTAAATTAAATATATAATTTTTATCCATTAAATTTTATTAATTTTAAATTTCTTGTGCATACTCTTTTTAGTAATTTTATCAATTAAAAGTCTTTTTACAGTTTTGCAGCCGAACATATTTTCTGATTCAAAAGTCATTCTCATTTACTCATCCAAATACAAAACAACTTCTCATTCTACTAAAATACATTCTTTTTTAAGAATAAACTTCTCATTCTATAAAAGTTATTCTTTTTAAAAAACATCCGAACATGCCCTATCTATAACCATTGATTAGGTATGTGAAGGTGTTTAGTAAGGATTCTTTTTATTTTTTAAAAAAATTTAATTTGAAAAATGAATATGTTTATATTTGATATATATTTTTTAAAAATTATTTTTAGAAGACTAAAATTTTTTGAAATGATTTTTGATTATTTTTTTATTAAAATATTTTCATAGAGGGTGATGATATTTTAAAATTTCTATAAGCTTGAAAAATTTTTTAAATATAAAAAATTATTTTGTCATATATATTATTTAGTTATTATATATTTTAAATATTTAAATATTTAATAAAATAAATATTATTTATATTAAAATTATTAAAATAATAATAAATTATATAAATATATAATTTATAAAATAAAATATAGACAAATAAATAAAATATACAAAAAAATAATGGATAAAAAATGTATATTAATTATTATAAATATAAAAATATTTAGAATAATAAAATAAATATTATTTATATTAAAAGTAATAGAATAATAATAAAAAATATATAAATAAATAAAATAGACAAAGAAAATTTTATATTTATTATTATAAATATAAAAATATTTAAAATAATAATAAAATAAATATTATTTATATTAAAATTATTAGAATAATAATAAATTATATAATTATATAAATTAACTTGTATTTAATATTTATTAATTATTATATATGAAGAAACAAATAAAAAAATAAACAATTATTTAAGAGTATTTTTGTAAAAAAATTAATATTTAAAAAAAATTAAATTTAAACCTAACATAAAAATAAAAAATTCTAGTTAGGAGTTTCTCTCCTATTTAAGAGTAGGGGAGGTGTTTTTAATTTTTAAAATTATAAATTTTAATTTTTTAATTTTTTTATAACTTTTATTTTAAGAAATAAATTAAAAGAATTTTTAAAAAATAAAAAAAATCAAAAGACTTTTCTTTCTTTTAGTTTTTTTATTTTATTTTTTGATTAATGTGTTAAGTAAATTTTTTTAATACTTTTTAATTTTTTTCAGATTTTTTAACTTATTTTTTAAAACTAAAATTATAAAAAAAAATTAAATTTTTAAAAATTAAAATTTTACTCCTGAGTATTAATAGGAGTAGGATAGCAAACATATTTTATAATATTTTATAAATTATGTTTTTCAAAAAATATAATTTTTATAACCAAAAAATATCACTAATAACAAATGGTAGTCTTAGTTAGAAGTTTGAATTCAATGTCGTGACAGAGTCCTGGCACAGTATGGTCATTTATTTTTTATATAATAATTATAATTTTTTACATATTTTTATATTATTTTAAATATTTTTTAATTAATTAGACAATATCCACGTATTCAAATCCTTACTCCTTAGTTACCAACCCTTTACAGTATGACAATTTTATAAAAACTACTACTTTTAATTTATCTAATTTTTTAATTTGTTTGACTCATTAATTTATCTAGTTTAATACTTTATATTTAGAAATACAATATTAAAAATGTATTAATATAAAATAGTATTAAATTCTATTTAAAATAACTATGAGCCCTTTGGTCCCACAAAAGTGGGTCTGATTTAATAAAAAATATTTTTTAAGAAAAATACACTTTTTAGAAATAAAAATTATTTTTTATTTAAATATAATAATTAAAATAATAATATATCATAAAATAATATAATATTTTCTCTCATTTATTTTTTTATAAAAGAATCTTTCTTTAAAAAAAATTTTTTATTTAAAAAAATAAAACTAAAACAACCACACAATTTTTTTAAAAAAAAAACTTATTTTTTAGAAAAGAATTACCTATTCTCCAAAAAACTCCATAAACACACAGGGCTTCCCAGATTTGATGATGGTTGATTTGTATACATGTAACTTACGAAGCCATTTTCTTCCCCGTCAACTTGCTTTCTTGCAGCCGCGCACAGCTTCACCAAACTGAGCCACTGTCACCGGAGTTCACAGAGCACCATCACCTTCTCCCTCTTTCTCCCCCACGGATACAGCTCCACCATTGCCGGCGACGCTACAGCGAGCACCACGGCGAAGAACCACGCGCAGGTAATCTCCTATTTCCTTCTTAAATTTTGTCTATTCATTTTGGGTTATGTACTTGCTGCATTTTGGGATATCTGTGTTTTGGGTCTGACTCATAATGGAATTGAGGGGATTTCTCTTCTGAATTTGGGGAAAATCACTGGTTGATTGCCATGAGTTTTGGGGTCCCTTGCATCTTTCTATTATTGATTGATTAAATGAATTCATGATCATGCTCTGTTTTGTTCTTATTAAGAATTTGAGATCAGATTTGTTTGATGCAAATTGGGAAGTTTAGGTTTCATACTTTGATCGGTGAAAGTCTTGATATGAGTTAATTAATAGTTCCAAGCTTTAATTCTTTGGGAACATTCTGAGTTGGTTATTATTTTCAAGCTCCAAATTATGTTGATTAGATTAGATTTGTTTAGTGATATATAGAATTTGAAAACGAAGATAAAGGGAAGTGGAAAGAAATGTAGAGAATATATGGTATCTACTGTAAATTTGTGGGCACGTGCACAGTTACAGGTAGCATTACTCCACACGATTTGCAAAGCAAACGATCCCTTGGAAATCGCTGTGTATTAAGAGAAGCCAAACCCACCACCCCTTCCAAATCCACACAAATCACCCACAATCCCATATTATATCAGATTCTCATTATTTTATTTCATTCTTCTGATACATTATATGTACACACGGGGACTTGAGCCCACTTCTCATGGTTAAGGTTAAGACTACTTGAGATAAGAATCAAGAGGTTCTCTCTCCGAGTCTGTGTTGGGTACAAATCCCTCTGTCACAAACTTTTGGAGATAGGAAAAATATGTGTAAGAATCTTGGAAGATTCTTTTCTTATTATCAAGTTAAATTTGCCCTGCAGACTGCCTGGTGGTCTGAGATAAGAAAATTAAGTTCATGAACTCCTTTTGTGAGAATTCTCTTGCTCTTTGTTTTTCTTTTTTCTTTGTTATTAATTATTCAAATGCAAATCTTTGTAAAGGAATGGAATATAGCCAGTCATATGTTCAAATTTTAAATAATAAATGAAAGGAAGGGTTCACATATATCCAAATCCTGCTTAAACCTCAATTAGCAGCTTAATTAATTACATGCTTGTTTAATTTGGAGCTAACTTGGTAAGAATTTAGATATATGAAATTTGGAGAATGATTTCACAAAACTATTATGGATCAAATAGGCTAAATTCTGTAGAAAATAAATTTTTCTGAATTGATGGATCTAAGTTCTATTATGCATACGCTCCAATTTGCAGCTAGTACATACTTTTATAAATGTTGTTTTCATTTATACTTTCCTATGTAAAAATGCCTGCTGTCTGAATCTTTTTTATATACCAAACCAATTAATGCATACCTTGCTGAGTTTGCTGTCACAAGAGTGGTCCATAATTATTATAAATTTTTTCCAAAACTTAGGATGTCCAATGAGGATGCTCTGCTCTTTAATTATTATAATATGCATCACTGATTTGTGTCCAGTACTTAAAACTTGTGAATACCTTATACCTAGATCTCTATAGCTGAAGATGCTGAAATCAATATATTGATTCCCATGAATCCACGTTTTGCTTAGGTGAAAGATTTTCTTAATATTATAAAACCACAAGAAGCCTCTATATGGATTATATAATAATTAGGACGATGTATTGGCACAACTGGCCATGGGGCCTTTGGGAGCTACAAGGAAATGGTCCTGACCCTCATGTGGAGAAGCTGCATAACACTTGGCTTACCTTTAGATAGGAAGGCTTATTAGAATAACTCATAAGTTCCCAGTGACTACTTGGAAATGTGACATTATCAATGAAATTGGTCCTTCTTGTCTCCCAACCTTTTTTATAATTGTTTATAACTTAGAAAACCAACATCCTCAGTTATAATCTGATAGACCCCAGGGGTATTTTAGAAAATATTGGCCAAGTACACGTGGCTAAGGACACGTGTCCAATGATCCGTGATGAAGGGAAAGCTGCTGGGCAGCAGAGAGAAAGCATAAAACAGAGAGGGAGGGGGGATTACAGGCATGCTGAGTAATTGAGTATTGTCTTTGTCTTGGGGAGGCTAGCATCCCATATTGGCTAGTTTGGCCTAGCTGCTGCTGCTGCTAGGATTGGTGTTCTTCTTTGTTCTGTGTGCTTTATTTTCTGTGTGTTAGTGAGGAGCTTGCTGTGAGAGTTCATTACTGTTTCCTTAAGTGTTACTATTCTGTGGTGCTGTTTTTAGTGTATTTTCCTGTAATTCCGGTGCTGCATTTGCACTGTTCTATCAATATATCAGTATTCCATTGGTGTTTCTTCAGTATTACTTGGTGCATTTCTATTTTATTACCTTGGTTCCCATCATAATCTATCTTTGGATATGATTTAGTGATATTGAATTCGAAGCATGATCAAGTTAATTAATATCCAACCTTTAATTCCCATTTGTTATGTTTGCACTATATTGATTGGGGCTGTCTGCTATAATCTGTATTATCTTACGGATCAATCATACTTTTAGGGTATATTATATATATTTCCATCCACCCAGCAGTTACTAGAGGGACAATAGAATAAGAAAATTTAGTTCATGAACTTGTATATAACAATATTTCATTTCTAGTATACAATTAATGTCCTTCAATTTGATTTGTTTGCACCCACTTTGTTCTTCAGCTTAGAACCTCAGAGGAACTTCAATTTTTAAGCCAAAGTTATGGCTAATGAACATGAAGATGGGAGGAAATGATGAACTATTATAATGGGCCAAACTTGGACTTTACACATGGGTTTGGGCAATAAGCTAGCCCATGAATGTGGGCAGATGAGATTGGGTTTGGGCCTAAGCCCACGCACACAAAGCCCATTAGGTTTAAGCCCAAGCTCAGCCTTGCCCATAAACAGGTCTAATGATGGTATATGTGTCAGTGTTCAAGTATTATATATTATTTCATATACATAATTCTAGCCTATATTGAGTGAAATGGTGTCGGTTTTATGTTGGATAGGAAACTCATCCAAGCTAATACAGGAAGATACCTAAAGTTGGCAAAGTTCCAACATTTAGATTTCACAGAAGTTGAGGCACGATTCTGAACTCAATAATTTGTTAAAGGCTTCATTTTTGCACTTCAGCAGAGGGCACGTCTTTGTTAGATGAATGGTAGAAGAACAATCTTCAGAGTCTTACTATACAAACAGCCTCACTTGTTCCTCTGTTTCTCTACCTCACCCACCTCAAACCCACTTTTCTTCCATCCTTCCTATGACCTCACTACCTGCATTGCCTCCCTTCAAGCATGTGCCCACCACAGAAACCTCTCCAGAGGCAAACAACTCCATTCCTACTTGCTCAGAAATGGCTTTCTCGATTCCCCTCTATCAGTCACCAGCCTCATCAACATGTACTCCAAGTGCAGCCTAATGAACCATGCCTTCAAGGTCTTCAATTACCCCGCCAATGATGATAAGAATGTTTTTGCGTATAATGCAATTATTGCTGGTTTTATTGCAAATGGGCTTGCTCAAGATGGGTTTGAGCTTTATAAGCAAATGCGGTGGATGGGCATTGTGCCAGATAAGTTCACATTTCCATGTGTCATCAGATCATGTAGCGATGTTATGGAGGCTTTGGAGGTTAAGAAGATTCACGGGTTGTTGTTTAAACTTGGGTTAGAATTGGATGTGTTCGTTGGCAGTGCTATAGTTAATACTTACTTGAAATTTGGGTTGATGATGGAGGCACAGGAGGTATTTGAGGAATTGACGGTTAGAGATGTGGTGCTCTGGAACTCTATGGTCAATGGGTATGTGCAGATTGGGCGGTTTGATGAGGCTCTGGATGTGTTTAGGAGGATGGGCATAAATGGGGTAGTTCCAAGTAGATATACAGTTACAGGTGTCTTGTCTATCTTTTCTGTGATAGGGGACTTTGACAATGGAAGAGCCGTTCATGGATTTGTTATAAAAATGGGCTATGATTCTGGTGTTGCTGTGTCCAATGCACTAATTGATATGTATGGGAAATGCAAATGTATAAGTGATGCCTTGAATATTTTTGAGGCAATGGATGAGAAAGATATTTTTTCGTGGAACTCAATCTCATCAGTTCATAAACACTGTGGTGATCATTATGGAACTTTGAGGCTTTTTGATAGAATGCTAGTTGACAGGGTTCAACCTGATTTGGTTACAGTTACGACAGTACTGCCAGCTTGCTCTCATCTGGCAGCATTAATGCATGGTAGAGAGATACATGGGTATATGATTGTTAATGGCTTGGGAAAAGGTGGAAGTAGCAATGATTTTGATGACATTCTAGTGAACAATTCTGTGATGGACATGTATGCAAAATGCGGTGATATGAGATATGCTCGCATGGTTTTTGATAAAATGAGGGAGAAGGATGTGGCATCATGGAACATCATGATCATGGGTTATGGAATGCATGGTTATGTTCATGAGGCATTAGCTTCGTTTTCTTGTATGTCTCGAGCTCAACTTATACCTGATGAAATCACTTTTGTTGGTTTGTTGTCTGCTTGCAGTCATGCTGGCTTGGTGAAGAAGGGGCAAGAGTTTTTGGCGGAAATGGAATCAAAATATGGTGTTTCTCCCACCATTGAGCACTACACCTGTGTAATTGACATGCTTGGTCGAGCAGGCCAGCTTAAGGAGGCTTATGATTTAGTGTTAACAATGCCCATTAAGGCCAATCCTGTAGGATGGAGGGCTTTGCTAGCAGCATGCCGTCTCCACAAGAATACAGACCTGGCTGAGATTGCTGCAAGAAAGGTGAT
Source organism: Ceratonia siliqua (assembly GCA_034509205.1). Classification (NCBI taxonomy): domain Eukaryota; kingdom Viridiplantae; phylum Streptophyta; class Magnoliopsida; order Fabales; family Fabaceae; genus Ceratonia; species Ceratonia siliqua. Next base: position 10,795 of record JASKGM010067303.1, read on the forward strand.
TGAACTTGATCCAGGGCACTGTGGAAATTATGTATTAATGTCAAATGTTTATGGAGTTGTTGGTCGATATGAAGAGGTATCAGAAGTGAGACATACAATGAGGCAAGAGAATGTCAAGAAGACACCTGGGTGTAGCTGGATTGAGCTCACAAATGGTGTGAATGTTTTTGTAACAGGTGATAGGACCCATCCCCAAACTGACTTTATTCATGCTAGCTTAAATTCATTGACTGCACTTCTCCCAGAGAATGGATATATGCCTCTGATCTAGCATTTGGTATGTGATAAAAATCAGGCATGACAACTTTGTTTTGGGGATGGATAATGTGTTGAAGGGTATATTAAAAAAGCTCTGGCCCTTTTACTTTTTATCTTGCATTCCAGACAAAGTAGCCTTGTCTACCATCCTATAAATTGCAGAAATTTCAGAAACATAAATTGCAGTTTGGAGAGGACTAATTTACACAAAATCTACGACTAAATTCAATTATATTTAGTGGTTGCTGCTGGAGCTCATATCTCTGAAGCATGATAGATAAGGCAGCCTCTAGAAGCAGCTCAAACTCACATTCATCTCAGTATATTGGCTGACAACTTACGGGTTAATGCCTCCATATTTCTCTTGGGTTCAGTACTTCTGGTTTATGTTTCATAACAGAAAGTTTATGTAACAGATTATGGCAATACCAACCATCACTTTCTCTGCAGGTTTGTTCAAATTCTAACTGTATTCTTTCCTTGACTACAGATGAACCCCCATTAAGGCGGATGACAGCACAAATTCTTCTAGAACCTTGTAATCTCCAGCCCAGTTAATTATCAGTGTGACCTTGCTTTAATGTGTTCCTGGAAAGTGAATGATAGTGATAAGTTATTCTGGTCGCTTTGTAAACTTCGAAAAGAGTAGTAACAGCAGCTTGAGCAGCAGCCTATGCAACCTCTAGATTTTTTTTTTGGGGGGATGAGGGGGGGCAGGGGGAACAATGCTTTGAAGATTAGAATTTTCATATATATATATATATATATATAGGATTATTAACCTCCTCCTAATGTACCACATTTTTTAATGGACAAGAGACTTCTAATCCTGAAGATTTCCATAGTTCTTAACTAATTTGTCAATTGTTTTCACCTTTTAATTTTGAATTGGAGAATATGTAATTTTAGACCTTAAATTTCGTTTGGAATTTCTCAATTTAGTTAAATTTGGTGATGTCTTTGTTGTTTATTTGCTTTTGTAATTCTTATAATTAAAATTTGGTGTAAGATTCATCTCAAATTTTTTCTATCTCAATTCCTCTGTTTTGCAAATCTCTTATCTGTTTTTTGGGTCAGTTTTTAAACGATCAAGCCCCACATTTTCTTTGTCATATAGTATTTTAGGCATCACAGTAGCTTACTTGCGTTGTCTGAGACAGCTCTGGATGGTCGAGCAGAATAGATGCAGAGAGTCGTCCAGTGAGACAGACAAAAAAGCCAAATGTATTTGGCTAATTTGATTTTTGGTCTATCCAGAAAAAAAAAATTATATGTGAGAAATACAATATTATAAATTTGAAATTTAAAAGATGCTAGCTCAGTTTTTTTTTTTAACTTTAAATACAATATATAATACATAGTCTTTTGTAGAGTACAAGTACTTAGATTTCAAATCAGTTTTCACATGGACTGAGAAGGATTTGAAAGAAGAGAGGTATTTTTTTATTGTACAATTCACACGAGACTAGAGGAATTTATTATAACCAATTTTTAAAAATAAATAAGTAGGTAATAATTATTCTTCGTTTCATTTTATTTAATATTTAAAATAATTATATAAAAATTTAAAAATTTAAAAAATTATTAAATAATTTTAATTTTAACAAAAAATAATTATAATAAATTAAATTATTGTTATTAAAATTAATTTAAACTTTTGTTGTTATTTTATTAAAAATAATAATAAATAACAATAAAATTAAAAAATTAATAATTAATATTTTATTAATAATATAAAATGATAGATAATTTAAAATAAACTTAAATTTTTAAAATAATTATTATTTTAAAATTGATAGAATATTTGCATAATATATATTTTAGCAATAATTATTGTGGGGCAATCTGCTAAATGTGTTAGCCATATTCGGTTTGGAGGGTAAAACTCAACCCCCAACATTAACTACGCGCACTTGAGCATACAAAATCAATGATATTGTCCACTAATCTGTCGTTGATAATAAATAGTTGGTCCAGTTGCACCCTAGTTGGTTCCGGGTGAGGTTTATTAAAAGGCTTTTTTTTATGCTACAGTAAAATGTAATAATACAGTTACACACATAAATTATGGATCTTATGAAATTTATTATGAGTTCTACAGGTGACACTATAACTGTAGCATAACAATCATTTTATTAAAAATGAAATATGATAACACATGTAATAAAAAAATTTTTTTTGATACACTCATTTTTAACATACCTTAATATAATACTTGAATATTATAAAATATTTTGAATATTTAATTTGTTTGTATGATAATTAATTTTTAAAAAAAAAGTTAACATTTTATAAAAGAGTAAAATTAAAAATCCTAAAACGATGTGAGTTTTATAATTTTGGATGATATAAAATAATGTTATCTTATAACATTTTGATATTTTAAATTACACTACATATTTTGAATATTATTTCTTTTAATATCCAAGATATTAGGAAGAAAATACTAGTCGGGCGAATAGATGCTAACATGGGGATTGTAGATTAGTATTACATCGATCATCTACCAATGTGTAAAACTAAAACATGTCTACCATTCTACCCTATTCACTAATATTGATCTCTTCCGATGGTGAAGCTCTGGGATCATTACCATTGTTTGTGTTTGCAGAACTACTATTGGACTTGCAATCATCCAGATAGTGTTGATAGACGTATGATATAAACCCCCAAACTGCTAACACCATAGAGATTGCCTTTATCCCATGCATTTTTTCATGGAAGAAGAACATTGCCAAAATTGGAACAATAGGCAAAGCCAGAACACTTATGGCATTGGAGAAGAGGGAAGAAACCTCAAAAATCAGCCCCACACAACCAATACCAAACAGCTGCCATGTTATGGCTGTCCAACTCAGAGTCAGCACATAGGATGCCTTCCCCAACTCATACCCTTCCATTTCTCTCTTCAATCCTTTCCATTCTCCACTTGCAAAAAGTCCCACTAGAGTTGCAGAGGTTGCTACTATGGCTGGATTTATTATCATATCCATCACCACTTTGAAACTTTCCTTCTTCAGAACCTTCTCGAATGCAAGCTGGGTAAGGGACAGCAGCAAGCCATACCCAGCTGCTCCAGCAACTGTGCATATGAATCCAATCACATACTTTTCTTTGGAGACTGTTGAGGAATTTGCAGAGTTTGTACTTTGAAATACAAGGAGGGCAGAGGAGATGGTGAGAAGGACTAGAGAGTTTATTATGTAAGGTGTGAACTGAAGGGAATTGAGGAAGAAGGAGAAGAAAGCATTGAAAGCCAACTGGGATGAGCAAATGAGTGCAAAAGTAGAAACAGGAAGGTACAGAAGCCCAACTGAAAACAAATAGCAATCTAATGCAATTAGGAGGCCAAGGGAGACATAGATGAAAGCTAGCATTTTAGCAGAAGGTTGCTTTGAAATTGAATGAATGGTAATATTTCTGGTGGGATTATTTTTTATTAATAAGATGAAATAACAAGGCAGGAGAACAGGGAAACCAACTAGTTGGACAAGCGTCCCCATCCATTTGCTCTTTCCACCTTTTTCATAGTATAATCTTCCCAAGAGTGTTGCAGCTGACTGGCCAAATAAGACAAGTGCAGTAAATAGGGCTATTCGGAGCCAACGGTAGTATACTTTTCGGCGATTGTTTACTGGTTGGTTGGGGAAACCAGCGTCCTCCAATGATTTTTTTTCTTCAGCTTCACCGGCTGCTACAGAGACATGCTAAGAGATAAATACATATATAAAACTATAAGAATATCTCAAATCTCAATGATTGGATGGTATAGCTCAGAAACAAAGACCTCCAGGTAATCTTCTGCTCTAATTAGATTTTAGATTGTATAGTAGAGAGTGACATAATTAAGAAGAGATTGTTACATTCTCAGATTTTTGTTCCTTACTTTTGTTGTAAGGAAATGATTAGGTGGCAGAAACACCTAGACAAATTTCAAAACCATTTGTGTCTTCTGTCTGGTGTCCGGTGAGCAACTGTCGTAGGTGAAAATGAGAACAAAAGATGATGTGTCTGCAACTATTCTACTGTATCCTCTGCCAAAAGCTAGCTATCTTTGTTTTTATTACCAGTAGGAAACCTCATATATAAGTAAATTCCTATATAAGATCTTAAGAATCTTTCTTCTTCGCTGTCTGAGCTAAATCTCATGTCATAACAGAAGAAATCTTTGTCTGTGTAAGTGGAGATGAGAATTTAACTTACCCATTATGCGGAGTTGCACTTCTTGAGGTTCTCCCATGTCAAAGTTGAAGAAGTTTATGAGGAAGAGAGAGAGAGAGCTTCTGCACAAAATAGAACTGATGCATATTCGTCGTAAAATACAATGGAGGATGGCGATGGCTGTCAACTGTCAACGTTTCAGTAAACGTGCTCCATTAGTACTCATATATGGACCAGACATTTGATAGGATGGTGAGATCAGAATATGAGATTATGACTCTTGAGGTATTCCGAATGTACAGAAGTTTAGGAGTGCTTGTCGTTATTTAAAAAAGAAATTTGTTTATGAATTGCACGTATGGAATCATATGAGAATTAAAAACCAGAGAAAATAATGGTTTATAGAAGTTAAAGAAAATTATTTTCTGTTCTTATCGGATTTCTATCATTTTCATAGTCAGAACTATATTTTAGTTACAGACAACTCCACTATATATCATTAACTTCTCGTTGACTTTAAACATTAGTTTTAGGACTCGCGTGACTTGAAAACAGTGGGCATTAATTCTAGGAAAGAGTAATATCATCACCATAGTTTATGTAAGAGATTTGATTACTGTAGTTGGAAGCTTTTGAACTGGGTTTAAATGGCACTTACATAGAATATATGTTTATAATATTGCTGTTTTGTTTATATAATTAATTGAAAATCTACTACATCTGAAAACTAATATAATCTTTACCAGTTTTATTGAGTTTATAAATAATTAATATAAATATTGTGTATGCAATATACGTTTTTGTTTATTTGTCTATTTTATTATATCCAATTAATTGAAAATTAAAGCAAAAAACAAAACAACCCATACACAGGTAAACAAATGTATATATACTATATAGAGAGGGAAAAATTCATTAAAAAATTAGAAAAGTTACAAATATCTTCTAAAGGGATAAGAGGACACCACTAAATGCAAATAGTTGAAAATTGAGATATATATGGTCTTAACATTAATTGGTGATGTATGTGGAGGGCTTAGTTGTATCCAATTATCAGAGTTGAATGTTAGTTAACTGTCACTAAATAATCGAATGAGTTTATCTTATTTTGGAATCTGATTAATAATTTGATACCCTTTTGAGGTGGTTTGTTCCCAACCGGAAGCTTCATTCTTCGTTTTGATATTGACAAAAAAAATTGATCCCCTTCTGTGAAAGCAGATGCAGATTCCATATCTTTGATTTTGTTCCATCAAGATTCCTGAACATGAAAAAAAAAACACGAATTCTTATAAAAACTGTATAATCTAATTATAAATAAACATAAAAAAAGTTGTAATCTAAATAAGATAGCTCATTTCATATAAATTCGTGATTCTTGTCTTTGTTTTTTTTTTCAGTAAATTAAATATTTTTTCATTCAAATATAACATTTTTTAATTTTATTTTTTAACCCTTTTTTTAAACAAGTCAATTTTTTTAAT
>JASKGM010067314.1:0-16696 GCA_034509205.1 Ceratonia siliqua
GAAAATTAATAAAGAAACAAAATCTTAACTCTCTAGTTGGCGGAAGGCATTTGCCAAGGACAATAACCCTTGAAAGTTGATGTTTGTGTCTTTGGGTTCAATTTTAGAACTGAATATATCTTCCAGGTTTTCATATATGGAAGCTTTTAACTGTCCAAACTCTCCCTTAAACTTAGGGTAGAATTCCTCATATACAAGTTTAATGACAGGTTGATCAAGATACTTGTTAGATTTCAATATTCATTCTTGTTCTTGATGAGACAGGTAAAAAGAGCTCCCTTGACTTACAAACTGAAAGGCCTTGTGTTAGTAACATTGGAGCTTATGAAGATGCTGGCAAATTCAGCCCAGAGCATTCTTCTTTCAGAATGATCATCAAGCTAACCCATATAAGAAAGTGTTGCATGGTATTCTCTCAAACAAAATACTCATATTAGCTGAGTATTAAAAATATCTATGCCAGGGTTTTAAGTTGCGATCCAAAACCATATATTATTGTTTATTATTGTTGCGTTAGGAATTGCAACTGCATTATGCTTGTAAACACTGACTCTGGGGAAAAATGCCTCTTATGCAGTGTTTGCCAAGTGACTTTTTAAACGGGAAAATCAAATCTGGTGTACAAGTTGCAACGCTGCAGGTTGGGGAAAGATCATGGAGGATTAATCTAATCTGTTACCCAAAATAGTCTACAGCTTTTTTTTCTGCAGGTTGGAAAGCATTCGTAAGGGATAATGCTTTGGAAGTAAAAGATGTTTGCTTTTTCGAGGTGCTTAACAGTTATGACATTGTGATGAAAGTTTCCATTTTCAAGCACTCCTCAGTTTAAGCCATGCCTGGGTCGTCATCAATGTGGTTTTGTGGTTTAAGTTTCCAAAGCACTGTTTGGGCCCTTGTAATTCGTGAGTCTCGTGACCTTGTTCATATAACTTCCTTTGATGGAAAATGGTAAATGTAGTCTTTTTTATTTTCCAGGGTCTTGCTAACCATATCATAAGAACACTGATTAAAAAGTTTTAATATTTTTGAAAAGAGTAGTGTTGGTAAATCATCATTTTAATTGTTTTAGTGGTTAATGACGATTGAAATAGGATAAGCCGCCTATTTTGGAAAGATTCTTAACTTTTTTAATTTAGTTATTTAATGATTTTCTTATAATTTAATTTTTTAATATGTATTTTTGTCTTTTAAAATAATTTTGAATATATATTTTTAAATTTAATATTAAAATTTTTTTGATATAAAAGTATACATTATAAGATCAAACTGAAAAAAATTATTATTTCAAAAATTAGAACATTAATTTATGAGTGACAAGTCAATTCTAATATATGAAGCTAAATCTGATATGTCATTAGAATAAGAACAAATTATAACGTTTGGTAAAAAAAAATGTTTTTAAGCTGAGAAAACAATAAGAGAACAAAAAAATAAATAAGAGTTGGAAGTTGAATAGATAACTTCAAAAGTATGTCTTTTAAAATTAGTTAAACTACCTATTAATTAAGATAATGTATTTATTAAAATAAGAAATCTAGGCTTATAAATATATTGGTTTAATTACATTTTTAATTCTCTTAATTTATTAAAATTATAGTTTTGATTATCCTAATTTTATAAAAGTTATAATTTTAGTTTCATTGTTAACTTTTCATCTATTTTTAATTGGATTGATGATATGGACATTCAAAAAGTCAAATAGACCTAAAAAATTTACATATCACCTAATTAAAATGCTACATCAGTCTTCATGTCAGTCCAATGCTACGTTAGCCCTGATTCCTCAATTTTCCTCCACCATTCTAGCGTCTATGAGTATAATTGCCCGTTTGGATGTTGCTTTTCTATGGGAAAAGTAACTTTTTAAATAAAAAAAAAGTGCTTTTGTTTAAAATAGGTGTTTGTCAACTACTTTCAGGTAGAAATATTTTTTACCAAAAAAAGCTAAAAAATAGCTATTTTTAGAATCTCATTTTTCTAACTTTTAGCTAAAAGTAGTTTTGAATAGAAGAGAGAGAAAATTTTAATATAAAAAATACTCCTACACTGTTAACATATTTCTATTCATGTCCATACCATGTACAAATTTATTCATTTTTTTATACTTTTAATAAAAATTTAATAATAAATTTTATTTTAAAATTTATATTTATAAAAATAAAAATTCTTAATAATATTTTATAATTTTAAATTTAATTTTAAAAAAAAATTAATTTTTAAAATTTAAATATAATATAAAAAATATTTTTACATACCCTTCTTAGTAATTTTATTTATACAAAAGTATTTCTATATTTTTACATTCAAACACTACAAATATGCTTTTTTTACTAAAATTACTTCTACATAATTATATCCGTACACCAAATACCTACTTTTTTTAAAAAAAATTAGTACTTCTATTCAAAGCAATTGATATAAAGCATAAGTCTAACTAAATACCCCCTAAGTCTACCATTAAAGCTTTCATGCACATGCCCCTTCACCTTAAGTCCTGTTAACCATTGCCGGCATGCTTCCCATCAATCTCTAGCATTGTAGCGCTTTTTCTGAGCATCTCCAGTAGACTCTATTGTTTCCAGTTCATCGTGGTTAGTGAGCCAACTTAGTGTTTCCATGTTACCCAAGTGTTGTCCCTACCATTTTTGTTTTTCAGACATTGTCCCTTTTCATAATAATAATAACCTTTTGTTCTTCTAACGTTACCAAAAAAGAAATAGATGAAAAGCTTTTGTCCCACCTTCATTGACCTTTTCATGTTTGTTCGAATTTTATTTTGTATATTGTCTTCTCAGTTTATTATACATTTAAATGGGGATTTTAATTTTCTGTTTGGATTTTACATACATAACTGCACCACTTTATGTGATGAAGGAAAAGTTGTCCCTTATTCACACAACAAAATGGCCACACAAGGTCCATATGCTTTCATGTAAGTGGTCCCCCATTCACACATTAAGTTTTTTTTTTTTTTTAATTTTGTGATCCACTATTCCTATTCTATTAGGAGGTTGAAAGACATTGTTTGCCTATACCTGAATAGCTTAATCATTTTCCTGCAATTGATTACTAATAAAACTAAGCATTCTATTATGAGAAATATACAAAGCTTACTTGAAGGGATGCAAGACTTTTTGATTTTTCTAAAATAAATATAAAAGAAGGGTTAGCAGCTTGACTCTATTAATTTTGTGGTCCCCTATTTGTATTTTGTGGGTCCCCTACTTTATGAATTCTAGTTCTAGCAAATGACTAGTCATGGGGGTTAGTTAAAGTAGTTGAATCCCTTCATAACATTAAGCCATAGAAATAAACTAGTTTATTTTACCCATACACTAGTTTCAATTACTTTTATAATTAAAAATAAAGAGATAAAGTATATATGAATTTTGAAGTTTCAAATTATAACTATATATCACTCAGTATATCATTAATTTGTTCTTATCTATAATTTGTTCAAATGATAACTATATATCACTTATAATAATTGTTTATTACTTTTTGGTGTGTGTAATTATGTGTTTTCCAGGAGTTTTCTAATAACATAATTTTATTTAGTTGATACTTAGTATATAATTAATTTGTTCTTATATATAATTTGAATAAGTTATTGTTTCATTGTGATATGTGCTTTTAGTGTGTTAAAGTGAGACACTGACATTAAATTTGTATTATTGTTTCTATTGCCATACCCATTGCGATAGAGCAGGTGAAATTCGTTTTTTTACCATGGTGGCCAATTGAAAAGAGAACCCACTGTTCAGTATGTTGGAGGCCAAATATACAATTTTCATGGAATTAACCTTAATGAGATTTCGGTAACAGAAAGTGAAAATAGTGAAGGATATGAGGTATTCGACATATAAGGATGTGGTACAGGGTTTCAGAGCGGTCCTTAAATGAAGGATTAAGGCATTTACACATCATTTACATGAGTTGATTAAGGATATGAAAGAATTCCCTGAGCTGGAGCTATATATTGAGCAAAACATTGATTCATCTAATATGTCATTAGGATATGTTTTGTAAGAAAATAATATTTGTCGAAACTGAGTAAACAATAAAATAGAAAAAAAAAATAAAGAGTTAGAAGTTGAATAGATATCTAAAAGAATATTTTAATCTTTTAAAATTATAGTTAAACTACCTATTAATTAAGATAATTTTTTTACTAAAATAATTTTGTTATGTAAGAATTCTAGGCTTATAAATACATTCTTAGGGTACATGTTAACAAGACCCTATTTTCCATTATCAAAACCAATTTGTATTTACAAACTACGTCCCGTCATTCTTAGGTTGTTATATGATTGATCATGAGGTGAATATAATTATTTCTACTTTAATTGATTGTTATTAAGGTCTGTTCGGATGTTCTTTAAAAAGAATGACTTTTATAGAATGAGAAATTGATTTTAAAAAAAGAATATATTTTAGTAGAATGAGAAGTTGTTTTGCGTTCAGATGCAGTAAATAAGAATGACTTTTGAATCAGAAAATATGTTCGGCTGCAAAATTGTAAAATGACTTTTGATTAATAAAATTACTGAAAAGAGCACGCATGAGGAATTTAAAATTAATAATTTTTAATGAATCAAAATTATATATTTAATTTGAAAATAATAAAATGAATATATATATGATTAAAAATAACAATTTTTAAAATAAAATAATAATTATGTAAAAATAATCATAATAAAAAATAATTCAATGAAAGAAATAATATAATTATATTAAAAAAATTGATTAAATTTAAAATTTATAACTATGATAAAATTTAATTATGATATTATAATAAAAAAAGATGTAACTATAATGAGTATAGGGCAAAATCATCGATAAAAAATAAATATACTTCTCTTAGAAGGAGAAGTTACAAAATAGGGATTCTACTTTAATCACAATTTCTCATTTTCCTTCTTTCTTTTTCAAGAAAAAGGAGATATGAACCGCTCAAAAAGTTACAGAAGTTATTCTTTTCAGAAAAGAATCACTTCTCCTCCCACAAAAGGAGATCCAAACACCCTCTATGAGTGACAATCTTATGTTTGATACATTTATCAAAATATTCTTTCTAAAAATTGTTTTTCATATTTTTCAAGATTTATGCATTATTACACATGTCAATTTAGGTCAACCGCCCCATTTAACCTTAAGGTTAATAGCTGGAGTTGGACTAAAAAACTCTTTTTTCACATGGACCATCAAAATGCAAGCCCAACTTAGAACTTTAGGGCCATGGATTAGCCCCATTATTTTTTTACTAAGGACTTACCCTAGTTAATTTCTACACAAAAAAAGTCTAATAAATATTAAGAAAAATTTGGATACGATGAAAAAGTGTCCTTATAACAGTTTTTGTCTCAACCCTAATTTTTAAGAACAAGATATCATTTTATTGACTTGACCCTATAATTTGAATGGAATAACATGATTGGTCTTCTAGGCTTGGCTAATTTGATAACTCAATGCATTATGAAGATGGGTTACAAAATAGTATTAACAGTTTTTAGTTTTGATTTTATCTTTTAAAGCAGTATAAATTATTTTTTGGTACTTTTAGAGGTACCATTTTTCAAAACCATCCTTATCAGATTGCACTTTACTCTCTATTGTTATTATAAAGCATCATTCTAGAATTATTTAAAGAAACAAGCAAAAAATAAATTTTATAAGACTTTGTTTTAAAATAAAATATGTATGGAATAATGCCTTATAAAGCAATGCCAAATGTTAAGACTAGTGGTTAGTTAGATAGTATAGTTACCTTTCTTTTGTTAACTCTGTTACATCAATAAAGTGGTTAGCTTATTATATATAGCACCTCTCTTGTACTTCTGATTCAGATTTCATAATACACATTCACTATCTTCTTCTTAACTTTAAGTCTTTAGTCCACACTTGTTATCATAACATTGTATCAGAGCTATAACTTCAAAGCAATGACATATCCTTCCACATCTTCTTCTTCTTACACAAAGTTGCAACTTGTCATGTTTGCTAATGTAATATCAGTAAAGCTTGACAATGGAAACTATCTACCTTGGCATCTACAAGTATTAGCAACACTCAAATAATTAAAGTTAAAGAAATTTAGCTCTAATTGTAATACCAAAGAAGTTTCTTACTGAAGAGGATGAAAAACTTGGCAACTACAATCCTGCATTTCTTGAATGAGACTAGCAGGATCAATTGATAGTTTCGTGGCTATTATCCTCAATGACAAATGCAATGCTCACAAGAATAATGGGTTGTGATACAGCTCATTAAATATGGGCAAATGTTCTAGTTTATTTTGCTTCACAAACGAAATCCAAAGTTAAACAACTTTGAACTTAGCTCCATGCATATGCTGATAAAGTTACACAGTTATTAGAAGTAGCGGATGGTTTGCTTAATGCTGGCACAAAAGAAACACAAAAATTAGGATCAGTGATTCCCAATGACTTAGCGAGTGATGAAAACCTACCAAAGCCTTGTACTTTTTATAAGAATTATACGCAAGCATAATGATATATGTATTACTTTAATAAATTTATCTCGAGTAAAAGATTGAGTCACTCTCATAACAAGCCAAATTCAACAACCTTGCTTAGTCTTTTTAAACATTTAGGGTTTCAATGTTACAAGTTCTCATGAATAGCTTTCTCGTCAGTGGTTTTCATCCCTACCTAGAACTACTCTTGGGTGGTTAACCTCATGGTTTAACCATTGGGGTTACAATAGATTTTCTGTCATGTAAAGTTTGGGTGTACTGCTTGGTGGTTATATTCCAACCCTGTATCATCTACAGACAGTTGACCTAGTGCTTGATCCCAACCCACATCCTGGTGTGTGTGGTTGGCCACCTAACCATTACAATACGGATCCTTACCATTTGTAGCCTCTTGACCTCCGATGAATTATATCCCCAGCCCAAATTTGTTGGCCATAGGCCTTCTACGCATATTTGAACCTGCATTCCCTTACGAGTGGTAGACATAGTCAATTAGAGTCTAAATGTTTCCATAAGTTTTTTCGTACAATATATGTTTTATTTAGTTTGAACCGTTATAGTTATATATTTGGGTTTTACATATACACGATTATTCCTTTTGATGTTAGTGTGGCTTTAATTATTAATAATTACAACCATGATCACGATCCATTATGCTTCTCCTAATAATTGATTGATATTCAAATTTTATCACTTACTACTCTATGGTTTTAGTGGACCTATTTAACTTTAAATAATATGTAACACATCCTTTTTGCAATACCTGGACTAAGGAATCAAAGACTTTACTAATAAGTACATTAACTTGTAAATGTTGGTGGGCACCGAAAGCATCCTAGTTGGGCTTCTTCTAAACCAATGGAATAAAAGTATTAAAGAGGGTGAGGAGGAGCTATGGTCATAATTGCTTGTGATTATAAAAGAATTATTCAATATATGTAATGAACCCATTGACTAATAGTGCATTAAAATGTTCATTAAGGGTAATTTTGAATTTTTATATAAATAACATAAAGTTAACCATTAGCTAATTGTTTTGTTAGTTCCTATGGTTTCACTCTTTAAGTTTCAAATTAGTTTTAATGATGTCCTCCCAAAAATACAAAAATTACATTGAGTAATGGATGCTATCCTAACAAAGTGTGTTGAAGGTTTATAATGTAATTAAAAGATTATAAGAAGGGCATATAAGGAAATGCACAAAGAGAAGAAAAGGCAAAATGATAAGATAAGGAGATGATAGTCTCTACAAGCATTTATTAAAAAGTCAAACAAGCATGTGAAAAAGAAGAAGCAAGTTTGCAACACACAAAGTTTTCTTGGAAAGGCAAGAAATATCTTTTAACAAAGAAATAAAATATTTGCCAACAATTAAAGCAAAAATCTCTTCTATCCGTTGCGTACAAGAATGAAGACAACTTTGCTACAACATTGAAGGCCGAAGATAGTGCATCATCAAGGAAGGAAAACGCCTACTCTACAGTTGAGAAAAATTAGAAAGATTATACAGCTACCTTCCTAAGCTATTGAACGGCATAAGTCAAAGAAAAAAGGTGATGATTTCATGCTATAGAAAAGGAAAAGAGAAGCCTAGTATGAAGAGCTGTTTCAAGTGTGAAGAGAGCTAGAAGATGAAATATCTAAAGAAATATCAAACTATAACAGTTATCTCCAACGGCTACTTTCTTGAAGCAAGTTTAAAAGAGAAGCTTGAAACACTTTGATAATCATTGAAAATCAGAGAAACAATAAGCATCCCATGAGCTCATATTTTTCACATTCTCTGTTCATCTAGTTTTTGTTTTCTAAGAAGTTATTATTCAAAAGAAACTAGAGTGCTCTTATATGTTGAATCTACTCTGTGAGAGAGAAAAAACCCTTCATCTATTACTTATTCTGAGATTTTGTGAGCTGTGAAGGAGTGTTACCACTTGTAAATGTTATTGGTGAGCGTGGCTAAAACCAACATATTTATGGTAAGCAAGAGAAACAATTTGTTGCAAGTTCTTAAGAAAAACTAGTTGTGTATCTTTTTTATTAAAAATGAAAAATCCATTAGGAGTCAAAGGGACTAGATGTAGGCTTATTCTTTAAGGGTTAAACCATTATAAATTTGTATGTGCTAATTTTCTTCTTCTACTCTTTTTACTTTTGCTAGTTCACAACTGATATTTTAATTTGTTTTGTTTTGAGAAGGTCACTAAAACTATTTCAGGATACTAAAAATTATAAGTGAACAAAATTTAAGTGTTCAATTGATATTATTCAAAATTCTTGAATCATGTCTTTATTAATACGAGACTACTGTTTGTGAAACAAATATTGGAAAAAAAATTGTGATTTGAGGATTGAAATTTGATATACTAATTCACCCCCTTTTGGTATTTTTGAATTTCAATTGGTATCATAGCAGGTTTCATCAAAAGTTCTTAAGAACTTGTGCAAAGATCTGTTATATGACAATGTCTTAATTCCACATAGAGATGTCATATTTCTTAAAAGGTCATTCAACAATTTGTCCACTGTATTTCAATGGAAATCATTACACCCATTGGAAAGCTAGAATGAAGATTTTCATCCAATCAACTGATTGTAGCAAGGAAAGTTATTGAGAATGGTCCCAAATTTCCAAAAAAGATAGAGAACGTCAAGGAGATAGAAAAACACAATGAAAAGGGGACTGATTAAGATATCAAATTAATTAAGACCAATGCTCATGCCATTAATCTACTATTATGTGCTATCAGTAAAGATGATTATAATCAAATTTCAAGCTGTGATACTGTCAAGCAAATGTGAGATAAACTAGAAATAACTCATGAAGAAACCAACAAAGTGAAAGAAACCAAAATAATTATGATGGTGCACCAATATAAGCTATTTATGATGAAGAAAGAGGAAATCATTGAGAACATTTTCAATAGGTTTTCCAAAATTGTTAGCGACCGAAAGGCACTTGGAAAACCCTACTCTGATGGTGACCAAGTGAGGAAAATCCTAAGGTGGTTACCAAAAATATGGTAGTCCAAAGTTGACACAATTGAGAGTGGAGATCTAAACTCCATGAACTACGATGAGTTGAGAGGCATTCTCGTACCATATGAGAAAACTCATGAAAATATATGAAAAAGAAGAGACACAAAGCCATAAAAACAATAGCCTTAAAGACTGTTTCAGATCAAATCAAAGAAGAAGAAGATGCATTGGAAGATTGGGTAATTAATGGAAAGAAAGTGGCAAATATATGGCAATGATGACAACAAAAGAAATCTTTCTAAATAAATTATTAGGAGAGCAAGGCAAGAACACTGTCACTTATTATACATGTGGAAAGGTTGGGATGTGAGGGTTGAATGTTTCAACCTAAAGAAAAATAATGGAAGAAAGTAGTTAAAAAAGAAACTAGAGTGATGAAGATGAAGATGAGGAAGATTAAAGTGAAGAAGAATCTAAACAATGTCTTGTGGCTTTTGGTAAAACCAATGAGGTAACTAATTCTCTTGATGATTCTCCTTATGAAGAATTGGAAGAAACTATATATAAACTTATTAATGATCTTGGCGAGGAGAGAAAATGGGGAAGGGTTTGGCTATGTAGTAGAAAAAAAGATAGGGCGGCCTATCACTGGCTGGCCCTTAATGAGTTGTGCAAAAGATAGCCTTGGTTTGTTTCAATTTTTTTGACTCAAAATCTCCCCTAACTCGTAGTTGGCTGGCGAGCTGTAACCCGTTTTGACACCCTACCTTCCGCTATATTCCGGTTATAGAAGGACCTTAAGCCAATGGCATTATGGGCATGGCATGGCTTCTTCTATGTCTCTGTTCACAAAATAAACTTATTTCTTTTCAGGTATAGTATTAGATTAATACGATTTCAGTGTCTTCCCCAATCGCCTTTCTTGTACAACAAATGAAGATCCTTCCTTTTACTTCTATGAAATTGGGGCATGAAATTCCTAATTGATTTGGGAGACAATGAATACGTGAGTGCACATGCTTAACATGTGGGTAAAAGATATGCGTAAATTATTGTTGGTTGATATGTAAAATAGTTAGGTTGATATTTTAATTAGACAAGTAGAATAGTTAACGGTCACGTCATAAAATATTTAATGAAGGTTAGATGGAGGGATCAAATTGAAATTTTTAAAAAATTATGATAGCAACATTATTCATATTAAAAATAAGTGGACCAAATTGGAATTTTTTGTATAATAGAAAGACCAAAAGTATAATTAAACCTATTTTAATTAATTGATAGCCCCAAGGATTCAACTCAAAAACTAAAAAAAGGCCCAAAGTTTTTGAAAACAAAATTTCAAGACTGACCCAATTTTAATAAACTTGGACTGGGTCTTGGGTTAATTCGAGTTGGTCGAGCTAAACCGATCCAACCATGCAAATGAGTTCATATGATGACTTGAATGGTTAGCCTTGTCAAGTCTCGAGTAAACTATTTGGATAGTTCAAGTTGGTCCGGACAACATTGACCTCTCTCTCTATATTATCTAAGTATACAAATAAAATTTAAAAGTTTAACTAGAAGAGGAATTTGATGGACATTGTACTTAATAATCGTTATTAAGATAACATAAATTTCAATTTTCATAATAAATCAAGTTATATAATCTCTAAATTATTAAATTATAAAAATTATATAATCCTCCAAATGTCTCATTTTTTTTATCATCACTTCTCATTACCATCTTATTTTCTTTTTTAAAAAATTTGAACATTTGATTTAAATATAGGTGAAAACCTATTTCTTACAAATACAATAGATTACACTTTAAAAAGTTTTAAATTATAATTATATAATTAGTTTTTTTTTTCAATTTGTTTAAGTTTTACACAAAAAGTAACAGAGATTGACATTATACATATATAATTATTTATTTATTTTTATTTGTTTTGTAAATTAAAACCAGCGGTTTTCAGCTACAACCCAAAGAAACATCTTTTAAAATTACAAGGCCCATTGTTGTAGCCCATGGTTCTATGACATACAAAGAAGTCTTCCCTGCACAAACACCATCCGCCGCCACTTACTTACCTCCATTTCCGCCGTCTTGGCCGATACGACGGCCGGAAGATTGACGTGTCGGTGGTTCTTACATCGGAGCTGCCTTATCGCTTGCGCTCAGTGCTTATTAAACCCTGAGAAAAGCTTGAGAGAAAATTCAAAACCCTTTTAAAACCCTAATTCTCTCTTCGAAACCCCAGAAAAGCTGCAGTCATGTATGGTGGTGGTGAGTATCCAAAAATTTATTTTTCTTTTCTAGTATTGCATTCTTTCTGCTTTCCCTTTCTGAACATCTCCGTGAGCTCGTAGCCCATTAATTTCTTTTTTTAAAACCCACAGACGAAGTATCAGCTATAGTGATTGATTTGGGCTCCCATACATGCAAAGCCGGTTACGCTGGTGAAGATGCTCCTAAGGCTGTGTTTCCCTCTGTAAGTGTTGTCTGCTTCTTGTTTTGCTTTTGTTTTTTCCTCTTTCTCCCCTTTGTTATTACAGTGTTTCCGGTTTTTAATATTATTTTGCTAATTATTGCTCTAGAGGCTGCTCTTTGTTACTATACTGACTACTGAGCTCTGACATTGTCAGTGTTGTTAAGCTATTATTTCTTGATAGTGTATTTGGGTCATGGAACAAATAGAAAATCCAGGGATAGTATACTAAATTACTAATTGATAGTGTATATAATGATTCTTAGTTATTTTGACTTTTATTTAGGTTGTAGGAGCAATTGATCAAATGGACATTGATGAACCTGATAATACTGAAAAGAACTCTGCTTCTGCTGTGGATTCGAAAAATAATGTCAGAAATCTTGATTCTGAAAAAGCCAAGGGAAAGCGCAAATTGTACGTAGGATCACAGTCCTTAGGGTATCGCAGAGACCATATGGAGGTAACCCTTTGTAATGATCTGCTAGATTAGGCTTGGATTAGACATGTACAAAATGGATTGTTCTAGTAATCTATTTGTGCCTTGCCATCAGGTGCTGTCCCCGTTAAAGGATGGAATTGTTGCTGACTGGGATATTGTTGACAGCATATGGGATCACGCATTCAGGTTCTTACTGATTATCTTGTAGTATTGATGATTCTTTTCAAAACTTGGCGCAGTGGCATGTCTTCTGTGTCTGATGGTGTCTTGTTTTCCCTCCTCTTATTTTTTGTTGCCTCGTAAATTTCTGCTGATTATTTTATCTCTCTTATACCTTAGGAATTACTTATCTAGTAACTGGTCATGCTTTGTTTTTAGGGAATGCCTATTGATCGATCCTAAAGAGCATCCAATGCTTCTTGCAGAACCTTCTTCTAACACTCAACAACAGAGAGAAAGGTATTCTGGCCCTATTTTATCTTTTCTATTTGGTATTAGGAGTAATAGATATAATATTATTTCTTGTCTGGTAATAGAGTTCAGTTCAATTCATCAACATGTGGAGTTCAGATTGTTGTGTATCTTTTCTATTTGGTATGAGGAATAATAGATATAAGATTATTTCGTGTCTAGTAATAGAGTTCAGTTCAATTCATCAACATGTGGAGTTCAGTTTGTTGTGTATCTGACAGGACAGCAGAGCTTATGTTCGAAAAGTACAAAGTACCTGCATTGTTTTTGGCCAAGAATGCTGTAAGTGAATAGCTCTTTACTGTCCTATACCTCCAACTTGAAGCATATATATTACTGAATGAGAAAAAAATATTGGGAGTTTATTCTAAATTTCCCATTGCTTGACTTGAACCACAAATCTATGAATTGGTTAATAAAGGTTTATTGCTTGACACCAGGTTCTGACATCTTTTGCATCAGGCCGTGCTACAGCTTTAGTTGTTGATGGGTAAGAGATCTCGATGTTGTTGACTAGTACATTGATACTTATTTTCTGGAGATTTTAATATACATAGTTAATCTTATTTTGGATTTCTGTATGAGTTATTAAATTTCTAAGATATATATGTGCCGGAGTTAAGTAATAGTTGTTTCATTACGTCTTAGATGTCCCATTTTCACTAAACATAGTTTGATTGAGAGCAATTGACTTTACTTTAGTAGCTGGAATAAAAGTTTTCTTTTGTAATAACTAAAAACTATCAGAAAGCTGAGATGGACATGAATTTTCTGATATCAGTGGAAAATACAACTTGTTACTATCTATTCCTGGTGAGAACTGCACAGCAATATTCTCTCAGTTACTCTGTAAACAACCATAGTATTATGAATGAGTGAACTGGGCATTGTGAGCTGCAGATTGTAATGCTTTTACTTAATCCTAATATTATTTTTCCGTACCCCATTATTCGCAGTCCATCATTGTTGAAATGCATCATTTATATTTGTGGTCTGAAATAACATAATCAGTGGTTGGAATTAATTACTGGTGAAAACATCTTCCTTTGCATTAATTTATATGCCAATTTGTTGAGAACTTGAGCTTTTCTTCTTCTAAGTCGGAATTCAGAGATGTTTAATTAATCTTCACTCTCATTTCATAAAAATCATTCTTCTTCTCCAATAAACTTTCTTCAGCCTCGACTAAAACATCTTGATATTCAACCAATGGCGCCTTGTGCTTGTCTTTACTTGGAAATGCCAAATAATGAATACTGCTTGGTGGTTTGCGCACAATCTTCATTAGTATCTAATTGTGAAATAATATTGAAAGCGTTTGGTACATCGACATCTTGACCTAAATATCTTAGATGACAGACAATATCCAACATGTCTGTGTTTCGTACGCTGTCATTTAAGATGATAGGTGACATCCAAGATAACATGACGTCATGGGATCACACTATTTTGGGTAATATCTCATACCACCCAAAAAACCATGGGGATCTTATATCATGGTATCTAAAGATACTATAGTACTAACATATCAGTGTACCAAACGCCTCCATTGAGATGAGGAGATGTGTCAACCTTGAGAGAAGTACATTCAACTTTTGCATTGACCTTTTCAATATAAGGCTGAATGTTGGGCTTGGTTTGTTTAATTACTCAAGAAGCAGATCACAATCTTGATGAGAAAAACCTTTGCTGGATCTATATGGAAACTAGTTTGATGGAGTTAAACTCTATTCAAATATAGCCCAACTTTGTATAGGGTGGCTCTATATTGGTTCAAATTGAGATCTCATAAACTTGTTTTTGAAGGTAAGTGGCTTATGTCATGATAGTGTGTTTTAAGATGGCTCAAACTCAATTAGTTGATTCTATAACACGACCATAAATTTTGAAAGTTTCGGAGGAACTGGCCATAACTCAACAAAACTCTCTTAAGAATAGAAGATAAGGATTTCAAGAATAATTAGGAGTTGTTTGGTATATTGGCATTTTATATTCCATGTAATCCAAGGTACTTGGGTTTAAGATTGTTAGAATTATGATGACTAGGGTTAAAGATTTGTGTGTCACAACTATTGGACTGGGCTTGTACTAGTTGTACCATTCTTACTTGGCCTAGCTTTGATTATAGATAGATGGTTAGGGACCTTGGCCATTAGAGTCAGTGATCCCATTATTTTCTTTCTATTCATTGATTATTTTCTACACGGTATTAGAGCCTAGTTGGAGAATTCTAGAGTGTTTAGTGATTGTGTGGTTCTCATGGCTGGAGTTTCAACCACTTCTTGTGATCGGAGAGTTTTTTGGCGACCGACAAATTTTCCGGAAGATATCTGATGAATTTTCTGAAGAGCAGAAAAATTCCAGCTAATCTTCAGCGAATTTTCTGGTGACCACAAAAAATTTCCGACATTCCTCCACGGAGTTTTCTGGCCAGCGTCTTTTCTAACTATCCTTCACTTGATTTCTCCACTTTTCTGGCATAGCTCTTGCGAATTTTCTTGTAGTCCTTAGGCAACCTTCTTGCAGTCATTCAACTACTTATTTTTGCAATTTTTTGATCATTTTCTCTTGTTGTCATATCACTTCTTGCTCAAAGATGAGGTTTTTTGTCAAGCTTTGGTGTTTTTTTGTGTGGTGTACAATCCGATTAAGGTTGCTGCCATTTCGGGTTCTATTTATGTCTGCTATGAGGTTTTTGTTTCTAAGATGTTGCAACTTCTATTGTCTTGTGGTTGGTTTCTCCTAGAGCTTGTTGCTCAAGGAGAGTAGGTGCTAGTTGTTCAACAAAAAAATAAGGTTTATTAAAGTTGTTAATGGTAAAGTTCATTATTGCTTGGGAGAGCTTTGTGGTCATCATTTGACCAAAAAAAATTGTTGGTTGTTGATGTGCCTAGTTGTCACAAGTTAAAGTTTATGATTGTTGTTTGACTACAAGTTAAAGTTTTGGCGTATTGAAGACTTTGGCACTAGTAAGAGAGTTCAGTTATTGGGTGCCTAGTGAGCAACCCAAGTAGTGTAGACCAATTGGGAGAAGATCGAGGGAACTACTCAAGAGAATTAGGTTGAAGACTTATCGGGGCTATTTTATTGTGTTAGATTGTTAAGAGTATCTAAGCTATATTAGTAAGGGTATTTTAGTCTTTAATCTTTGGTCTCAGTATTTCAATTAGACTGTATTTCCTTTTCCTATTATATATACATGATCACCTGTCTAATAAGACATGATTTTTCCATTATTTCTCTTTCCCTTCAACATGGTATCAGAGTCTAATTTCTGAAACCCTAAAATCCCCAAATTCAGAAATCCCCAATTTTCAGAAATCCCCAATTTTCAGAAATCCCCAATTTCAAACCCTAATTTCTCCTCCAAATCCGCCCACCTCCCTTCACCGCTGGCAGCAGCGGCTTCCCCACTGACCGGCGACTATAACCCTCGTCGTCGGTCACCTCTGCCTTCGCTGGCGCTGGCCACGCGGGAACTTAGTGAACAACGCACGTAGGACTGCATTTTGGACGTTATCTGGCCAGATCTTGCGTTGCGGTGGCTGCTTTGTGGTTTTCCGGCTGTTGAACCACGTTTCCGGTGGATGAACGGCGGCGAACAGTGGTTATCGGAGGCGAATAGCGAGTATTTTACTGTAGATGGCCGATTTTTGAGTGATTTGGCCGATTTTTGGATGATTTGACTTTGGGTAATCCGAACTTGGTATTATCTCACTTGGGTAATATGATTTAGAGGAATTTGGTGTGATTGATACGTTTTTTTTTTAGTATTTTTGATATCTTTGGGTGCTACTTACTTGTTTTGTGTGAAGTTAGTCTTCAATGGCTGAAGAA
>JASKGM010067325.1:0-15937 GCA_034509205.1 Ceratonia siliqua
TTGTAAATGGATTTTTAAAAGAAAATTCAACCCTGATGGATCAATTGAAAAATACAAGGCAAGGTTGGTGGCAAAAGATTTTACCCAAAAATAAAATATTTATTATTTTGACACTTTTGCCCCTGTTACTAAAATTTCTTCTATCTGAGTTTTAATTGCTTTAGCCTCAATATAAACTTTTTATACATCAAATGGATGTTAAAACAGCATTTTTAAATGGTGACTTAGAAAAAAAAATTTATATGGTGCAACCTGAAATCTGTGTTATTTCTGGATAAGAAAATGAAGTTTGCAAACTTTTAAAATCTTTATATGGTTTGAAACAAGCACCAAAACAGTGGCATGAGAAATTAAATCAAGTTTTATTAAGTGATGGTTTTTCTTCTATTGAAGTTGATAGATGTGTGTATACAAAACTAATAAATGATGAGTGTGTAATTATTAGTCTGTATGTTAATGACATGCTTATATTTGGTACTAGTCTAGATATTATACATATGACGAAATATTTTCTTGCCTCTAAATTTGATATGAAAGACATGGGTGAGGCTAGTGTAATTTTGGGTGTTAAAATCATAA
The DNA here is from genome assembly GCA_034509205.1 of Ceratonia siliqua. NCBI lineage: Eukaryota > Viridiplantae > Streptophyta > Magnoliopsida > Fabales > Fabaceae > Ceratonia > Ceratonia siliqua. The sequence continues at coordinate 580 of JASKGM010067325.1, forward strand.
GGAATGGTGATAGTATATCACTATCATAAGAACACTATGTTGAGAAACTTCTTAAAAAGTTTGGTCATTTTAATGACAAACCAGTGCATACAACTTATGATATTAACACTTAACTAAAGAAAAGTAAAGGCGATCCTATTGCTTAATCTAAATATGCACAAATTATTGGAAGCTTGTTGCATTTGATGAACTTTACCCTACATGATATAGCATATGCTATATGTAAATTGAGCAGGTATACATGTAATCCAAACAGTGATCATTGGGTAGCATTAGTTAGACTGATGCGATACTTGAGAGGTACCATGTATAGTGGATTTCCCGTTGTATTAGAAGGATACAGTGATGCAAACTGGATCTCAGATTTAGATAAGACAAAATCCACTAGTGGTTATGTGTTCACCCTTGGAGGTGGTGCAATTTCTTGGAAATCAGCCAAACAAACTATTATTGCTAGATCTACCATAGAGTCAGAGTTTATTGCTTTGGAATTGGTTGGTGATGAGGCTGAGTGGTTGAGAAACTTCTTAGCAAACATTCTATTGGGTATGAAACCAACACCATTTGTGTTTATGCATTGCTATTACCAAGCGGCAATAGCAAAGAATAAGACATTCAATGGCAAAAATAGGCACATACGTTTAAGACATGATGTGATTAAACAGCTGTTAAAAGATGAAATTATATCGATCGATTATGTAAGGTCAGAAGTGACTTTGGCAGATCCTCTGACCAAACCTTTGGGAAGGAAATTAGTCCTTGAAACATTGAGGGGAATAGTACTTAAGCCAGTTTGAAATTAACCGTGATGGTAACCTAACCTTTGTGATTGGAGATCATATGAAGAAAGTTCATATAGGTAATAACAAGTCACTTGTTGGTTCTGCTAGCATTATTTATTCTGTTATCCCTTCCTATGGTGTGAGAAAGTGCTAGAATGCATTGATTGAGAGGCTGAGCAAAAGGCTCTTAATGACTTTCATAGCCCTTATGGGTGGTGTATTCATTACATATGCACTTGATGAAATCACCTATATGAGTGTGGAGTGGGGCCGCTCCTATGGGATTGTGGCAAAATCTTTAGAGCACTCATAAATTACCAGGCGCGCGCATGGCCAAAAGGCGCACAACAGCGTCAACAGCAAGAATTGTGGGGGTGTAATGTGACTGATAAGATATTTGACTTACAACCAAGAGTTTTAGTTCATAGAAGTTATAAAATTCACCAATAGCTCTGTAAGTTAAATATTGTTTGTCTAGATTTGGTTCATAGTCCAAAAGACACAAGATTTAAAGCATTTACACTTATATATGTAACCCAGGAAGTTTTTTATCTTTTTTATTCTAATTCTTTTGAAATATGTGGGGGATTGTTGGGAGTGTAGAGTATTTCAAAAGAACTTGTCTCACATTGCTTGGAAGAGTGACTCTTTAAGGGCTTATATATTAACTTGTGTGTTTAGGCCAATGAAGAGCAAAGTAGAGGATGGGCTCACGCACATGAAAATGGGCCTTGGTGTCTGATTCCAGTGCAAACTGATCCGTTTACCCTCCTTGCGTGTGAATTGGGTGGCCCATCATTTTATTTTTTCTTATCCAGAAAATTAATTTATCAACTCAGATTTTTTTATCTTATCTGAAAGTGGTAGTTTTTTACTCATTCAAAACTAAAACCTCCTTGGCTCCATTTTTTTATAGATAATTTCATAATTATCTTTAAGATAATTTTATTATCCTTAATCCTCCAGTATTTCCATGATCCTCTGACAGTTTCTTTAACGTTAATTAATTTTGTTAATAAAATCTTCGGTTGGTTATCAGAAGACTTACTCTCTCTCTTTCTGGTTACCAATTCTGACTTCTCTGGGTTACACTAATTTTCGAATTGTTCTTGTTGTTCTGGTGCATAGTCTTACATAAACTAGAGGAGCCTGTTTAATCCTGGAGAGCTTTCACCATTATTGAGAAATAACTCTTAAAGACAGCGTGCATCCACGTGACTCAAGCTATATTTCCTAAATATTTAGGACACATTTTGGGCTTGAGAATCAATAGCCCAAACAAGTAACATTTGGGGCTTCACTCTATGCCTTAAATGCTTTATGATCCATTTACATTGGACTACCTAGATTTTGTTGTTGTAATTGTATGAAAAAAAGGATTTAACCCCATGATATAAATTGAATACATCCGGACTCGGTTTTGGTTCTTTTATAATTGTAATTATTTATTTATTTTTGAATGATTATAATTTTTTTGACAAAATATGCGTACTTTGGTATATTTTGATTGTGATCGTCCAAAAGTTAATAGATGACTACTATGAGTATAAAATGACCGAAAATGATTATAAGAAAAAGAACTAGATTCATTCCCAATAGACCCATTACGTGTGTGAATTTGATAAGTACTTCTGTGAAAAAAAAAAACTCCTAATTATTATGTATAGCTCTAGTTGACTAATATTGGATTTGATGAGAAATTGTGAATCAAGTAAAAAAACTCAGTTGCTTTAAAGTAAAGAGTAAATTATTCAGATAGTTTAATTAGATAGACATTTTCTCTATTATAAAAATATACACGGACATTCTTAAAAAGTTAAAAAAAATACTATAACTTAACTTAATTTTGAATTTAAATTTAGTTAAATCATTTATATATCTAAAACACCAATTGAGAACATCTAAATTTGCCTATTATTGATTATAAAAAATATTTTAAAAATTGTTCAATGTGTTTTTATTTTTTTGTTTACATCAATATTACTAAGAAGGAATGAATAAATAAATTATTTGAGTTTTACAAGTTTTTTTTTATGTTTTTTTATAAAGGGTATTTTAGATATATAAATGATTTAACTAAGGTTAAATTCAAAATTGAGTTAAGTTGTAATATATATTTTTTAAATTTTAAGGGAGATCAGTATATATTTTTATAATAATTGAGAGAGTTGTATAATTAAGGTATCTCTTAAGGAAGAGGCAAAAAATTTACTCTAAAATAAAATATGAGATACACCAAAAACAATTATAAGAAAACATATAACAATTGACTATTGATGACAATAAGTTGATTGTTTGGGTTCGTTCGGAGTCATTTTTTTCTTTAATAATTGTTAGAACCCAATCCAACTATTGAGCTATTGTCCGCTTTGATCCAAAGGCTCACAGTTTTATCCTTAAAAAGCACCTCAACAAGTTATATCCAAGTCCTACAAATATAGTCCACTAAGTCATCTCCCATTTATGATGTGAGACTTTAGTTCATTCCTGATATCCTGCCCCCAAACCATCATAGAAGCTTGCCAGGCCACTCTATCGGCCCTCATTGGACCGAGATGGCATAGGATCAGTTGCTACAATAAATTTATGAAAAGAATTAAAATAATGAAGTACTTATAAAATTATACACAAATTCACTTAATTATAATTTTATTTCATATCATTGGAATAAATTATTTCCTTTTTTAGGTCAAAATATACTTGTTATTCATTTAATTAGGGATGAATTTTATTTTGAGTAAATTACATTCACCTCTCATAAGTTTTCTAAAGAGTGGAGTTATTGGCACTTCTTTGAAATTAACTATTTTTGAAATTTTTAATAAAACACAAAATTTTTTTTATATCAATTAAATATTTAATTTATATTTAAATTATTTATTCACACTCTTAACTAAACTTGATCACTTATACCCTCAACATTGTTGTTTTTATTAGATAAACTCAGAAACTTTTGATCTCCATTTTTTTTATATTTTAAAATCTTATTAATTTTTTGAGTAATATTTTATTAAAATTTCAGTTCCAAAAAAAAAAACTTGTCCTCAACATCTAATTCAATGAGCAAAAACTTAATTATGATATCTAAGATTTAAATAGTTATAATTATAATTTAAGTATAATTTATGAAAAAATTAAATAAATAATATTATTCAATCTATTATATAATTTAGGTATAAAAATAATAATCAATTTTGAAACTTTCCTCTGTTAAAATATTTGTAATATAATTTAAAAATATAATTAATTTTTTTATTATGATTCTCAATTAATAGTAATATGAGTGCTACTGGTTCATATACTCTTCTGCAGCACTTTCCCTCAAAACATATGATATCTTTATTGCTGTGGAGGCGAGGTAAACATAGCAAATTCGCCCCAGGCAAGAGTAAAAGGCGAAAAAGTTGAATGAGTACTCGATTGAGACTGATAGAAGGAAAATAACGGAAGAAGAATTAGTGAGGATCTGTGTAGTTGAATCCAACTGCATGGATTGGAGTTTAGTCGGTTAAGGTTATCCAATACTTATTGGATAGTTACAATTTTTTTAATATATTTTTAAAAATAATTGTCTTATAATATATACAAAATAAAAAATAAGATTGAATTGTGACCATCTAACACATGTTGAACTATCATTATTTTATTGAAACTTGTATAATTATTGAAATCCAAATTCGAAAAGAATAATATACCACAAATTTTGACATTTCATGACAAATTGACAATTTAATTTAAAGAACTAAAATAAAGAAATAGTTATAAATACACCAATTCAGTTAATTATACCTTTTAAGCCTTTTGAAAACACGAATTAAATGTCATTTTAAATTATTGAAATAAATTTAGTTTATTTCGAATTTTACTGTTTTTTTTTTCTATTAGATCATTTTGTAAATAGTGGAGAACTTTAAGTTGTCACATGCAAATACTAAGAACCTATTGTAGTAGGTAATTAGTCTCATTTTCATTGGTGGAGAATTTTGGGGTATGTAATGTACAAAAAGAATTTGGGGGCATTGTAGAGTTGTCCAAAGCTACTAGATATACACTTTGTTTCCTTGCCCGGCTATAAGTAAGTGTTAAGTATAACTGAATTGTTGTTCATTTTACATTATTTGGCAGGGCGACTGGCGAGGGCCGGTTAATGAAACACACTTTTGTTTTTTTTTTTTTTGTGTGGAAAAAGACAAAAAAAGGGGTGCATTTTACGATGTCCATGTTTAAAAATACGTACTAAAATTTCTGCTTAGGTTTCAATTATAAAATATGTATTATTTTTGAACTCCCTGACTCCCACTCAGTTCTCTCAAAAAGAAATTATTTTCTATTCAGAGTAAATTAATTTTTTAATTGTCTTAATTATACTACATTTTCATTTATTATATAAATATATACAAATTTTTATTAAAAGAAAAAAATTATAACTTAATTTAATTTTAATTTAATCTTAGTATTTTTTATAAAAAAATTTATGAAACTCAATTATTTATTCACTTTCTCAAATAATATTGATATAAAGGAATAAATAAAATACATTAAATTTTTTTTAAATTTTTTTATAATCAATAATAAGTAAATTTAAATTTAAAATTAAGTTAAATTATAATTTTTTAATTTTTAATAAAATCTTTATAATAGAAAGAATGGTGGTATAATTAAAGTATCTTTTAAGAAAAAGAAGAATAATTTACTCTGAAATTTATATTTTAACCTTAATAGAATCTTTTAAATTAAAGTTGTTTCCCAACAATTTTTTCTTAGACAAAGGAGACAATAAACTACGTGAAGTGTTTCATCTTCTCATATCTTCCAATCTCAAAGACTCACAGCTAGCAGTCCAGGTTCGTCTAGCTTGACAAAAACATGAATAATTTTTGTATGTGAATTTCTATTCAAGAATTGTCGAGTAAACAAGTAGCCAGAGCAAGTTATGGAAAGAATCTTGTATTTCACAGTAGGTTTACAATTGAAATATACACAAATGAGAAAAAGAAATGAATCCACTAATCTAGGCTATATGTACATTGATTGTTAAACTATGGGAAACACTAAGTCCTTTACGAGAGGCTTGATCTCGAACAAAATGAAAGTCGATGGTAATGTGTTTCATTCGAGAGTGAAAAGATGGGATTGGAGCTCAGGTAAGTTGCTTCGACATTGTCGCAATAGATAATAGGTGGAATTGAAATTGAGATAGCAAGTTCATGAAGGAGGTTGGTGATCCAGTTAACCTCAGCTATGGTGGCAACGATGGCGCGGTATTCGGCCTCGGTGGATGATCGAGCAACAGTGGCTTATTTCTTGGAGCTCCAGCTGATGGGGTTAGAGCCGAGAAAGACTACGTATGCTAAGGTAGAGCGTTGAGTATCAGTGTCACCTGCCCAGTCAGTGTCTGTAGAGGCATGAAGAGTTAGAAGGTAGTGAGCTGATAGGAAAACACCATAGTGAAACGTCCCCTTAAGATATTAGAGCACTCGTTTAATAGCTAGCCAATGAGTGGAGGTGAGTCGGTGCATAAATTGACCCAGTTTTTTGACGGCATAACTGACATTCGGTCGAGTAAGCGAGAGATACTAAGGAGCATCGAGTACTTAATGATATTCAGTTGGATCATGAGGTGAGAAGCCATCATCAAGTTTTAGCACCTCGGACGTGGATAAAGGAGTGTTGAGTGCCTTGGATTCATGCATTTTTGTACGCTAGAAGAGATCCATTATATATTTGTGGAAAAGAAGAAGTCAAGCAGATGTTCGACTAGTTTCCACGCTTAGAAAGTAGCTTAATTGGCTGAGATCCTTGAGGGAGAACTTATTGGACAGCCGGTTGATGAATGCTCAAAGGGTAGAAGAATGGGTGCCTGTGAGCAGTATATCATCCATGTACACAAGCAAATACATAATATGAGAGCCTAAGTTGTTGATGAAGAGATAAGTGTCACTCTTGGAGTTGAGAAAGCCTTGTGCAAGGAGAAAAGCTTGATGTTCCTTATACCATGCCCTAGGAGCTTGACGAAGGCCATATATTGCCTTGTTGAGCTTGTAGACATGAGATGGATATTGGGGATCAATAAAACCTTGTGGTTGCTAGCTGCATAAACACACAGTCAGAAAGAGTTCTTTACAAGTAGGCATTATTTACATCTAATTGGTTGAGAACCCAGCCACGAGATACTACAATGGAAAGAACAAGCCAAATAGTTGCCGGTTTAACTACCGGGCTAAAGGTTTCCTAAAATCCAGTCCGGGGAGTTGATGAAAACCTTTGGTGACTAGGCGAGCCTATATAACCATATAGATTTTGTTTGGTTTGATGTACCCTTACACCTAATAATGTTTTGTGTAGGAGAATAAGGAATCAGAGACCAAGTATTATTGCGTTGAAGGGTAGAGAATTCGGCTTTTATGGCATCATGCCATCGAGGAAGATTATTAGCTTGGGTAAATGAGGTAGGATCAAGTTGAGTGGTAGAGGTGGTAGTGGTTAGGGAGAGTAGCTTCTTGGTTTATGAATATTGTTTTGAGAGTGAGTGATAATGCGAGAAGTTTGGGCTGGTTGCAGTAGAGAAAGAGAGTCTAAAGTGGGAGGTATTGCAGTTGGATTGGGAGCACAAGTGTTATCGGAAGAGCTCGAGATAGATGGAGGAGATGAATATATCGGGTTGGTATAATTAACAGGGATAGAAAGGGTTTTAGAGATGCTGGGAACTAGTATGAAGTGTGGCAAGTGCATGTTTTGAGTGACATGGAGTGTCATTGATTAAGTCAGGATCATTGAGTGGTGTGGGAGAGTGACGTGGTGGCTTGGTACATACAAAGTTAGAGAGAAGTTTCGAGTAAGTGGGTTGAGATGTTATGGGAAGTGAATGGTGTTGATTTTTGTAAGGGAATATATGTTCAAAAAAGATTACATGAAGAGAGAAGAAAATTCGATTAGAGGAAATGTCAAGGCAGATATGTGAGTGATGGGATATGGAGAAACCAAGATAAGCACATGGTCTAGAACGGGGTTCTAACTTGTGGGTAGTGTATGGTCTAAGCCATGGATAGTAAAGACATCCAAAGACACGCAGGAAGGTGTATTTGGGCTACTGGCTAAACAACTTGTGGTAGAGGTCGTCATGGTTGAGGACAAGGGTAGGCATACGATTGATCAGGTATGTGGCACATTGGAAGGCATGAGACAAAAGTGAAGAGGGGTTGAGACATTTTAGAGAAGGGTGAGACCTGTTTCAATGACATGGTGATGTTTTTATTCAGTGGAGCCAACATGTTCTGGAGTATATGGTGGAGATGTGAGGTGTTCAATTTCATGTTGAGTTAAAAGTTGAGAAAGTACATGATATTCCCCCCACCATCGGTGTAAACATTTTTTAGTTTGGTGTGAAAATAATTTTCAAAGAGTTTACGAAAACTATCAAAGGCTGTGCTCACATTAGATTTTAATTTCAATGGATATAGTCAAGTATATTTGGTAAAATAATTAATAAAAATGACATAATACCAAAAATTACCAAACGAGTTCATAGGAGCAGGCCCTAAACATCAGAATAAACAACTTGAAAAGGTTCATCACATTTGATAGATGAAGTATTAAAAGACTATTTATAACATTTGTTACAAAGACAAGATTTGTATATATCTTTAGCAGAGGAGATTGAAGAGCTCAGTTTATTTCTAGCTACAATTTTTTGTTGGACTTGTGGAGAGGGTTAGCCAATACATCGATGCTATAACTGAGATGATAAAGCAACAGAAGTGGATGGAGTGATGGTTGATTATTGGAGAAAAGTGGTGGAGGAGGACCATTCGTACAAGTTATGTCTACTCCAGCCTTTCGCTAAGGATATCCCAATAATTAAATCCTTAACAAGAAAGAAATTAGGAAAGAGTTCAATTGAGGTATTTTTTTGTTTGTATAATTGAGAAACACATATGAGGTTCTTTTTTATTAAAGGAGCACAAAAAACATTATTTAATGTAAATGAGGCCACTGGTGAATTAACAGAAGAGGCACCAGTGTGAGAGATATAGATCCATTACCATCACTGACTATGACATCTTCAATCCCAACATAGTTGGAGTGCATGGAAAGATTTTGGAGATCAGAGGTGATGTGGTGTGTAGCACCTGAGTCAACCACCCAATTATTGTTGGATTGACTTAATTCTCCTTCAGCAAGATCAACTTGAGGTCTAGGAAGATAGGTTGAAGGCTGGCTTCGAGAATGACATATTTTAGCACCATGTCCAGGTTTGTCACACAACTGACAAACGATGCGAGGCTACCCATAGGTACCTTGGGAAACATGAGAGTTTTATGTAGGAAAGTAATTTTGAAAATTTGAAGGATTTATACCTCGGCCATTTGGATGTGGTTGGCGTGAATTTTGCATTTGGGTATGCTAAGAATATTGTTTATTGAAGTTGTTGTCAAGACCATTAATATAGCCACCATGTTGATGACCGTGACCACCACAATTGCTTTGGTCACCTCGACTCTTTTGAGTTAGGCAGTAATATGAGTTTCATCTTCCTTTGGTTCCCCTCGGTTACAAAAAGAAGGTTGTCAAAGAGATCTTCAAAAGAGATAAGTGTATCTCAGATCCGCATAGCTACTGTGAGCTCCTTAAACTCGTTCCCCAAACCATTCAAGGTGTAAGACATGATCTGTGCATCATTTAATGGGTGCCTAATAAGAGCAAGATAACCAACCAAGCTTTTTACTCTATTCATGTAAGCAGCAACTGACTTTCATTCCTTTTTATTTGTCATGAGGGAGTACATGATGGAGAGCATTTTTGTGGTGGATCGATTGGCAAAGCTAGTTTTGAGTTTGCACCATGCATCAATAGAGGTGGTGCAATTATTGATAATGGGATTGCTTATGCTATTCACAATGGCTTGAATGCTAAGGAGCACAAGGCGGTCTTGGCGAGTCTAAAGAAGGTAGCTAGGATTATTTGTTGATGGGCAGGGGTTAGTTCCATCAATAAACGCGAGGAGACCATATTCATATAGAAGATTAGTCATTTGAGATTTCTAGGAGGCATAGTTTCCACCATTCTTGGAAAGCTTGAATGAGATATGAGATAAGCATTTAGAGAGATTAGATTTCCAATAATTAAAGGAACATCACCTTAGGTCACTACGTTGATTGGAGTTGCATTGTGGGCTAGTTCAGATGTTGTTGTGATTGAGTTTTGAGAGTTCTCCATTGCTAGGTACCTTGAAAAATAACACGTTGAATATAAGAATTCTTGGGAAGAGTTTTTAGCCTCTATTTAGGATCAAGAGTGGCTCTAATACCATAAACAAGTAGAGCAAGTTGTGTAAAGAATCTTGTATTTCGTAGTAGGTATACAACTAAAATATCTATAACTGAGAAAAAGAAACAAATCCATTAATCTGGGCTATATGTATGCTGATTGCTAAACTATAGGAAAGCCAATCTTCTGCTGTTACAACATATTACTTTTGAAAAGATATTGCCAACTGTTAGATAACTTTTCCTAAAATAATGCAGTTGATGTGTCGTTAATTGAGTGTTTCTGTCATCGAGCTTAAGTAAGAAAGGAAATGCAAAGGTGGTGAAAAACACAGTGGACATAAATATATCATTTTATGAGTAAGGAATATTATTTATACATATTTTATTTATAATATGTGCGTAAATTATTAAGATAGTTATATTAAAAAAATGATTCTACTTAAATTTTTTCTAATTAAAGTGAGATACAATTGTCTTAATAATTTGTGCATAACTTATTAATAAAATTTGTATAGTTAACATTATTCTTTTAGGAGTGCTATCTTTCTAAGAGAAAACTAGAAACTAAGTAATCTAAAGATGGAATTAATTAATTGATTTGTTAACTGCGATACAAGCTTTCTTATATAAGAGAAGGAAGACTAAACTGAATGAACAGAAATAAAACAACTATTATAACTGATATAACAGTAATCTGAGTAGGTATGCCAGGTCATCAAGTGACTACCCCCTCATCATGACTCACATTCCCTAACGTCTTCCCCTTAAATTGTACTTTCTGACTTGTGCCATTCCTTGACCTCTTCCCTTTAATTTCAAGGAGTTTCTCATAATTCTCCTAATCACTTTTCTCAATTATCTTTTATTTCCCATCATTCTTTTAAGATACTTTTAGTCCACTTTTAGGAGCTTGAGAGTAGTCTATAACACACAATCCATTCCTTATGAGCCTGAAATTGGAGCTGGAAGTTGCCTTGGTTAGAATGTCAACACTTTGATAGCAGGAGGGTTGCTTACCATGGCTTGATCAGCACTCGAAGTACTTTTCTATCAAGCTCTTTATTTGAGTAGGTTTTTCCCAAGGTGTCTAAGTCATTGATAATGCTGGATAGTCATTTGAACATGTCTTTCATTCCTTCATTATCTCATTTTGAAGATTTCATAATCATGTACAACATATCAATCTTGGTTTCCTGAACTTCATCAGTTCCTTTATAAGTTATATGTACTTTCTCCCACATTTCTTTGGATGTTTTACAACTAGATATTTTTTTTGTACTCTTCAGCATTCACAATGCAATACGTTAGGTTGATTGCTTTAACATTAGTCTCTATCAGCTTAAAGTCCTTCTCAGTCTATTCTTCCTTTGGTTTCTCCACAACTATGCCATGTTCTATTTTGATAAAGATAAGGCACGTTCTCTATCACAACTGATTGAATAAAGATCTTCATCATTTCTTTCCAGTATGTGTAATTGTTCTCATCAAAGAATGGCGGCCTGGTGGTGGAGTATCCTTCTACCATGCTGCCAGGATTTATATTCCTAGTAGGATCTTTGCTCTAGGATGTTAAACCTAAAAATAGATACCTAAGCTTTGATACCAATCGTTAGTTCAAATAAGATTGAGCACCCAAGAAAGTGGGTTGAATTTGGTACTTTTAAGATTTAAAAATTTTTGAACAGGAAGAATGTTTTCTTCAAATGATTAACCAAAAATTTTGGTTGCTCCTTTATCAAAGATTTCTACAAGCAAGTTTTGTCAGTAAGGTTAAAATACTTGATAACTCAAGTAGCTAAAATGTAGAGAGTATAATCCTTCAAGTGATGATTTCAAAAAAAGAGTTTCACAAGGTAAAATTTCAAATTGAATCAAGAAATTTAACTGAGGGTTAAGGAACTGTATCAATGAATGAGCAACCACATCAAAAAGCAAGTTTTATGCAAATGTAAACAATAAAGAGATTTAGGGAAAGAGAGAATCATATAGCAATGTATAGTGGTTCGAATAAAAAAATATTAGATTTTACGTCCACTTTCTAAGCAAGCAAGGAAATTTTTACTAAAGGGGTAATAACAATTACAAGTGCAAGCTATTCAAGCTTTTTATAGCAAACCCTGGTTATCCTTTCTCCCACTAAGTTTTTTTCTCAAGAACCCAGCCAAACTCTATCACAGGCACAAGCCACATTGGGTTTTTACAACCTCCACAAGTCAACCTAATAGCCATTAGGTTTTTCCTAATATGAACCTAGCAAAACTCTCACAATACTAGATTTTGCTTCAAAGAGAACCTAGCAAAACTCTCACAACAAAGTTTGGATGATCACAAGAATGTTTAAACTCCCTCAAGGTAACTAAACCAGTAAAAGCATAGTGTAGGGTTTTTATATCTCCGGTGTAAGCTTAAAAGGACAACCTTTGTATATATTGTTTCTACTATTTCTTTCATGGCACTTTGCAGCAACGTTGAGGATGACTATTTATATCAAGGGATGTAATCTCTTTGAATTTGTAGCCGTTGGAGTGTATGGTTTGATGACAGAGTACTTTCACACTGGATCAAGCTTCACTCTTCTGCACTTTCGACTTTGGATTTCATTCATAGGGCCTTAGGTTTTCTCCTTGCCTACTTAGTTGACCTCAATTATTCATTTCTCAACTTTTTCTCAACCTGCAAAAGTTATCTTGACAAAGCAGGCTGTCTTGTCACAGTGGTCAGTCTCCCATAAAATAATACAGAATAGTTTCCAAGAAAAGCTTTTTAACAAAAGTAATATAAAAGTTGTTTAGCTCTTTGAGCCATATCATAACCTTCTATTCACTACAGGAAAATTAACTACAGGAAAATTAACTTTTAGTTGTGACTTTTCTGTGATGAACTTAAAAGTCGTCAATAAAATAAGGTTTTCTGTGATGACTTTTAGATGTCGTCACTGAATGTAATTGTTAGCCTTTTTAAATTATGTCACAAAATCCAAAATTCTCAGTGATAATATTCATTTGTCGTCATAAAAGGTATCTGAAAATCATTACTAAAAGTCAAAATTTGTTCCTGGTTGTTTATGAAATTGGCGGGTTTAAAACATTCATGATTTATTAATGACAATTAGGATGTTGTCACTAAAAACCTTTTGTGACAACTTTGACGCGTCACTAAAACGAGATTTTCTGTGATGACATCCTAATTATCATCACTAAAATAAGGTTTTGTAAACACTCAGTGACGACATTCATCTGTTGTCATTAAAAGTTAAATACCCTCATTCGTATACCTCACTAATTTCTCGCCCAGTCTCAATCCTTCACTATTTTTTCACTATTTCTTCTTTTCTCTCTGCCAACTTTAGCGAATGTGGGTTCTTCGTCACTGTCGTGCTTGCTGATGCCGTTGCAACCAACATAGGGAGTCTCAGTCTACCATTGCAATGCCTCCACGACGTCATCCTCAACCCCCAAAAGCAACTAGCATATGTATGGAAAATTTCTTCTTCCCTCTTTTGATTTTGAGCTTTAAGTTAGGGTATTGATATTCCTTTGCTTATTTTGGGATGTTAAAACTTAGAAACTTAAATTCTTGCATCTTTATATTGTTGGTTTGCTATGAAAAAATTATTTCGTCATTTTCTGATTTTGAGCTTCCAGTTTAGGGATTTTGGTTCATTATTGAGGATGGATTTTTGGGTTCATTGCGTTGGGGTTTATCTGTGCTTTTTGTGGTTTCTGTTTTGAAGGAATTTTATTCATTATAGGGGTTTATATTGAGGTTTTGGTCTCTATCATCTGTATCTCTTGTATTCTTGTACGGGTAACGTTTTAAGGCTATTTGAGTTCCTGTGTAGCATTCAATTATAATACCAAGGGTCATACTTCATTGACCTCACCGCCAGTCACAGTCTCTCTTTCATCTCATAGTGAAAACATCTATTGTTAAATTTTGGTTTCATACCACGTGCCTCCATTGCTGTATTTGTTTATATCCATTTTTTTATCCAAGCACTTGATGAAAAGTCACTCGATTACACATTCATCTTAAGAATTCTACTTTCTCTAAGGTGGAATGTCTCCATCATGCTGGAACAAAACTCAAGCTTGGAAGCACAACAAATTTCACAAGATTCCATTACTTCTACTTCGATAATATGTACCTTGTTGATTACTTGTGGCAAACTTCATAGTTCATACATTATACACCCCATTTCAATTAGTGTAGACATAATACCAACTGCTTTGGGAGACTTGGATCTTATACAAAATTAATTTGAGTATCGTGTGGAGCCTATTACTTATGCCACTCAATTGCAAGCTACAGTTTCCACTATTTTTTAGCGCAGAAATATCCTTTACTTTTATTTCTCCAGTCTTATTTTGACCTCTTTCTAGTCTTTTTTATTCTATTCTCCTACTTGCTATACTCTGTTACAAATTTATCCTTTACATCCATTATCCTTCATTGTTATTTCCACTATGTCTCTTCTGCATATATTATTCATCATCCCTTCCTCTTATCTCATTTTGACCTCCTAATCCTTGTAATTCTCCCGCTTGTGATACTCTCTTACAAATTCCATTTGTGATACCATTTGTATGGTAATAGTGGAATAAAAAGAACAAAGTTATGTTCTACATACCACTTAATCTTTACATAGAATCAGTAAAAAGGAATTCATGATAAAAATATGGACATTAAATAAATGTTAATCACTAAGAGTTAAAAAAACAATACATATAAACCATATATATATATATATATATATATATATATTCCCTTGCAGCCCATCTCGGTCTAGTTGCTTAATTGCAACAACCTGATTTGTCCTTTCCAAACGCCCTTTGTATACTCTACCAAAACCTCCCTCACCCAAAAGACATTTTGCTTTAAAATTTCACATTGCAGCGCAGACTTACACATTCCGTGAGTTGGCAACTGCAACTAGAAATTTTGGATCCTATCACGTTAGTATATATTCAATTTAACAAAAGGGGATTTGTTCCTTTAATAAGTTCCGTTCAAATTTATTCCGTAGATAAAACTTGATGGTTTTGAAAAATAATGGGACCGAAATGAAAATTTTTAAGAATGTTGGGGTAAAAAATGAAACTTAAGAAAATATGGGACCAAAATAAAATTTAAAAAAACATTGAAGTTAAAATATCATTTCTAAAAGTATAAATGCCAAAATGTAATTATTATATTATATGATATTTATTATTAGTATTTTTTTTAGTCAACCAAAATAAAATTTAAAAAAACATTGAAGTTAAAATATCATTTCTAAAAGTATAAATGCCAAAATGTAATTATTAT
>JASKGM010067336.1:0-16690 GCA_034509205.1 Ceratonia siliqua
CTTTTAAGTTACATTTAGATATACTGGTACATTTGAGTTTTATTTATTTATTTATTTTTATTTTAATTATTTTCGTTTGTATTTTTAAAGTTTGTATTTATTTTGTTTGAATCTTTTACTCTTTTTGTTTGAATTTCTTTTATATTTTCTTTAATTTCTTTACTTTTTTTTAAGTTTTGTGTTTTAAACTTTTTTTTTGAAATTTTTGAGTTTTTTTTAAATTCATTTATTTTTTTCTTAAAATAAATTATAAACAAATAAAAATATACATGTAACTTATCAAACATCTTTAAATATATATTAACTAAGTTTATATAAGTTCGGTTGATTAACGAATACTAAATTATGTATTAAATTTATTAAAATTATATGTGATATTTATTAATTCACTGCCCTATGTGAACTGATTTCATACAAAAATCTTTTGTAAAATATAAAGTAGAAGGAGGGGAGTGCTATGCTACAGCTCCATTTTGAGACTGTAGCATAACTTCGGCATCTCAATTTTTTAGTTTATATATTTTTTTATCTTAATTTTTTTTATTTTTTAACATTAATTAATTATTATCTATGTCATATAATTTTTTAAAAATTTTTTAAAATATTTTTTTGAAGTTTTTTTATTTTTATTATACTATTCATAATAAAATTTTTAATACTATTTATTTATAAGTATAAAAAATATAAAAAAATTTTAAAAAATTTATAAAAAATATATAACATAAATAATAATTCATTAATATTAAAAATTAAAAAAAATAAAAAATAAAAAATAAAAAAGTTAAGCTACCCTCACAGCGTGTGTGGCCGTAGCTTAAAATCCTCGGTAGAAAAGTATTAAAGGTAGATTGTGACATAAACTTTATATGAAATAAGATTGAAGATTGATATGGTGACTGAGTCCTGGAAGGCCCACCCGAAGCATGTCAGAATCTAGTATTACGGCAAAAGGTTATACAGACAAGTCATGTAAACAGATTATGGTTTCATATGTGGCCGGAAATACTAAATACTATTACAAATTCCACGCCTAATAAAGTGCATGTATCGCCCAAATTCAAATCATTCTGTTTACCACACATTATGTAACTCTAACTTGGAAAAATAAATTGTTTAGAGACAACAAATAATATGAAGAGTAGATTACTGATGATAAAATTATTTATTTAAATTTTTATAAAGTGCAACTAATTTGATAACAGTCTATCAATTTATAAAACTTAATTCTAATAGTTTTTCTATCAACAATATTTACCTATTTGCATTTTATTTTGTAAGATATTTAGCTATATATACACTTGAAAGCAATTACCAAAATCAGTAAGTGGGAACAATGTGGCTTCGAATGCTATAGAAGTGATAAAATAAACAATTAACAGCTGACGTTAATTAAAGGATGAAAGGACTAAAAATTAAAAGGTCAAAGTCCAATCTGTAAAATCCTAAAAGCATGTAAATGGAAAAACTGAATGACACTCAGAGCTTTCCCATTTGTCTCAAGTCTCCTCTACACAAGAATCAACACAGCTCAGCTATTTTTGTTTGATTTTCTTCCCTCTAATGGGAGGACGACTCTTAACGAACTAAAATAATATTACTTACATAAATTCAAGTAAACTTAGACACAATGACTTTAACAATTTGTTCCTAGTTTATAAATGAAATGTATAATTATGAGCATTACTTTGTTAACAATGTCCAAACGCGTGCCTGTTACAGTTCCTGATCAGAACTGTGGTCTTTTGCTCAAACAATATTTTCTATTCTTTGCAGCAATTAAACTAATGCTTGTAAGTTACTATACAACGTAAAGAGTCAAGCTTTATGTGGTATTACCATGTCTTGTTCATGAAATTTCTAATACTGTACTTAAGACTCTTAGACGGCCGTAGGAAAGGGCGGAAAGCCAATTCTTTTGACAATCTCTCATCCCTTTGACTTTGCCTTTCTCTTTTACAAGCTGCTTTGAGTTTTGACCTAAGATCATACAAAGGCCATGAATGCTGTAACAATAAAATTAGAAGTATAATTTAAAATGTTGCATCGTGTTTAATGTATAGGTATCGATATGGACGTCCCTTTGGGTTTGACTGATTCATTGGAGAGGAACCTAACGAGGAAGCTCCTAATTGCGTAGTCTCTGGTCAAGTAAAAGACGGTTAAGAGGTCATCTGATACATAAATTGTGAGGAGATCTGCTCAATTAGACTCAGTATGAGTACATAAACAAATGAACTTGAATCACAGGAAATTAAGGTTCAACTTCAAGGTCAATCCTGTGAATATGGACCGACCACAAATTAAAACCAAGAACAATCAATTCAATTTTCTTTCTTATTTTCTGGCGTGGCGCTCATACTGTGAACTTTTACTGCATAAGAGACTTCTGAGAAGAATATTAAGGTGTTTCCTGAATTATATATGTGCGGATCTAATTTTATGAACATCTTGTTTGGCATTATTCACATTTCATGGTAAAGAAAGACCCAGGAAGAGAAAAGGCGAAGATTGTATTGAAAATTATTCAAGATGTAGAATGTAGAACTGAACGCTAAGTATTTTATAAACGAAGTCAAGCAAACTGCAGGTTCCTCTCAATTCTCAAACTTTGAACCAAATAGAAGGAAAGAAAGGAACCCGACCGTAATCCTGGGGCGCTTTCCCACTCAGACTAATGCAAAGGAAACAAGGATAGCTATTCTAACACATTCATGATTTCTGAACATCGAATGCAGAGAAGGAAACAGAAGGTTTTGTTTTGGAATTTTCAGGCACCACTGAATCCATCTTATGCAATGTGTATCTAGCTACAAATAGTGGGGTCAAACCCTTGACCTTGGAGTCATCGATCCTAACACTTAATATTAAAGAAAGTGCTACTTGAAGTCATTTCAATAGGAGGGCTAAAATTGAAGAATGAAACCTTTCGTATGAATAATTAATAGAGAAGGGATTAAAATATCGTAAGGATATAAGAAAAATTAAATTTAAAATCTTTACAAATTACCCAAATATTTCACTACTAAATTACATTTAGTGATAACTTTTTATTATCATTTTATTATCTTAATTAGCTTGTTGAAGAAATGTTATCGTCTTTGCATACAAATAATTTTTCTTAAACAAAAAAAAAAACTAACTTATCTAAATTTGAAACCGTGAATTTCTATTCGAGTATCTTTTTTCTAAAAAAAAAATTGTTAGCGCTGCACTTATCAAAATAAGCTAACCACTAATTAAAATTAATTAAAAAATATTACCAACTTACTACCCTTTAAACTTGTTTTAAGATTGATTCTGATTTATTCTTTAATAAGTTATGAAAAGTTTGGGAGAGTAATTGACATTATATATATATATATATATATATATATATATATGAAATCAAAATCCTTTTAAAATATATGATACATTTCTAAGGATATAGAACATGTATGTGGATGATTTATTTTTAATTAGTAATGAAATTAATGAACCTAAAATAAGAATTTAATAATTAAAAAAATTAATTAACTTAATTATTGTACATTTTCCCCCAGTTTTATAAGATTGATATATATACATATTTTATTTTAAAAAGCACGGTGGACTTGATTCACGTGCAAACGCAAGAGATTGGTTAGAAGGAATGAAGGTTGAGATATAAAGGAGCTGCCAAAAAACCAGTGAGGAAACTGGAAAGGAAAATACATAAGCAAAGGATAAATATACAATGAATCAAAGTAAAGTGAAATTAAAGCAGAAACAAAGACATAAACCTAACTAAGTATTAGCACGTGTTTGCACGCGTAACTCTCTAAAACGAAGACCTAACACTCTTACTTTAATCATTATCAGCATTGATTATTAATTATTTAATTAACTTGTAATTAATAATTTACAATTGGACATGAAGTGCGGACCAGCTGTGGAATTAATAACTTAGTGGGATTAGAGTATCTTTAGGATTATTTGAGATTTGTTAATTCCACAAAGCAATCATAGAAAGGAGAAAAGGGTTTTTATTAAAATCCAACGTCCATATTCGCCAATTTGGAGTAGACAAGCAATAGGTCTTAACTACCAAAGACTACAACATCTCTAATAAAATAATTGAGTTAATTCTCTTTTGGTGTTTATAGAATAAATCTGATAAATAATGGCCTAGGTTGGAAATTTGATTCTGTAATTTTTTAAAAAGAATTCAAGCTCCAAATTATATAAAATAAATATATAATTTTAGAAATAATATTTTATGAAATTTATTTTTCTTTATACTTTAGATAATTGGGTAACAACAATATCTCCAAATCATACTAGAGAAAAAAATTAAAATCTCATAAGATAATATTTTGAAATTCAGTATCTTTAGAAATAATAAAACGTAATTAACTCAATAATTAATTTGCATTTAAATGAAAATTTTATTTTATTAAAATATTTATGGAATATTCATACTTTCTTAAAGTTTAGTGATACTAAAAATAAAGATTTCATATATATAGCTAAGTTAATAAAATCATTTGGGGTCTATTTATTTGGGCTTATCAGATAATGCCTTTTCTCCTTCTCCTACAGGAGGAATGACTTTTTTTGAAGGAGAAATTGTTTTGTATTTAGATGCAGTAATTAATAAGGACTTTTGAAGAAGAGTAGACAATTTTGGATATGAAAGTTTCCATCTCTTCTTATTTTTCTTTTTATCAGGACAAGTTACAATTTTTAGCTTATCAGAAATTTTTTCTATTTTTATTAACTTATAATTTTTTTATAAGTACAAACAAATATGTATATTTTTATCACAATGCATTATTTTTTAAAAAAAATAATTTATTCTCAGAATAAGTCCAAACAAACATATAATCGCGCAATGAGTCAATTTGAATTTTTGTGTTTATCGATGAAAACAGTTTTAAAATAAAGAGATTTTTATCAAAATGTATTATTTTTTTAAAAAAATTAACTTATTTTTAAAATAAGCCCAAACAAACATATAATTCGCGAGTCAATTTGAATTTTTGTGTTTATCAATGAAAACAGTTTTAAAATAAAGAGATTTTTATCAAAATGCATTATTTTTTAAAAAAAATTAACTTATTTTCAGAATAAGCCCAAACAAACATATAATTCACGCAATGAGTCAATTTGAATTTTTGTGTTTATCGATGAAAACAGGTTTAAAATAAAGAGAAAAATATGTTTTATTAATAAAAAATAATAGGAAAAATATATGTGACGTATAATTAATTATCATATGCTTGATTTCATAGGTGGTCAATAATAGCCAATTCATCTATGTAAAAATTAACCCAAATTGCATGACCGTTTAATTTAAATTTCAATATATTTCTATTATTTTTTGGTGGTATATACTAAATTAAAATAAAAAATAAAAAAGTAAAGAACTAAAACTGAATATATTGTTCCGTACTATCTCGTTATTAAATCGAATTCATGTATATATAGTAGCAAAATGGATAACATAAAGTGCCTCTCCTAAACCCATGGTCCAACCTTATATAAACTCAATCAAAATATTAAGAGACACCAATTAATAATTATAATATCTATCGGACATTGTATTAAAATATTGTGTTCCAAAATTTGTTACTTAAAGAATCTATTGATATGGGATTAGAAATATTTGAGATATTGTTTACATTTAGGATAAGTATAAAAGATCAATTCAAACAAATATGTGAGATAAAAGGGGGTTTCTACCCTACCATTTGGGGCAATAGGATAATTTCAAAAAAAATTTTAAAAAATTGTTTTTTAATTTTTTTAATAATGATAAATTGATTATAAATTTAAAAAAACTAAAAACAGTCAAAAAGTTAAAAAAGAATTGTACATGTAAAAAAAGTAAAAATTTTGAAGAAAAAATAAAAACATTTTAAAAAAATATAAAAAAATATTATAAGTAAAAAATAAATAAATATTATAAATTAAAAAACTTTAAAAAAAAAAGAAGGAACGGTTGCTTAGTCCCTCAAATAAAAATGAGTCAAACTCTCCTACCATCCCACTTGTTTTAATAATAATAAATTAATTATAAATTTAAAAAATATGAAAAAATAAAAAAGAATTATACATTTAAAAAATAAAAATATCTTAAAATATAAAAAAATTAAAATTTTTTAAAAATAATATAAATAAAAAATATATAAATATATAAAAAATTAACAAAAAAATTAATATAATCTATATATTATATTATAGGAAAACATTCCCTTACCGTCTCAAGGAGGTTTGACACTTTAAATTTTTATTTTTTTATTTTTTATCTTGATTTTTTTTTATTTTTTAGTACTATTAAATTATTATATATGTTATATAATTTTTTAAGAATTTTTTAAAATTTTTTTAATATTTTTTAAAAAAAAATTTCACTATTTATCTATAAATTTTTTGATATTATTTATATATATAAAAAAATTTTAAAAAATTCTTAAAAAAATATGATATAAATAATAATTTATTAATATTAAAAAATTAAAATAATAATTACTAAAAATAATAAAAAAATTAAATAACTATTATATAAGGGAAATTGCAGAGCATTTTCTTGTGTGGTCGGTTGGGGAAGGAGCATGAAGCAGACAGGTAGGACCCAGACTTTCTATGAAGGTCAGACGCAAAAGGTCAACCACCAAATACTATTTAGTGGGTATAGAACTGCAGTTTTAATTAGCGCGTAAACTTGTGTTCATCTCCCTCGTAATAACCCTCTTTCTATAATTTCTTTCTCATTTTCCACCCTCTTTTGCTTCTTTGTCTCTAACGCTTAGTAATAAATGTCTGTTTATTTAGATTTATTGGAGAATGTTTTTTTTTAGGAGAAGAAATAATTTTTTTTAAAGAAAAATTATTTTGTATTTAGATGTAATAATTAAAAAAGACTTTTAAAAATGGTGAATAATTTTAGAAATGGAAATTTATCTCTCTTTTTATTTTTCTCCTTATCAGGAAAAGTTATAATTTTTAAATTCTCCTTATAAGAGTTTTTTTTTATTTTCATTATCTTATTATTTTTTTATAAGTCCAAATAAATAAGTATATTTTTATCAAAATATATTATTTTTTTAAAAAAATAACTTATTCTCAGAATAAACACAAACAAATAAGGCCTAAATATAGTGCAACTCTAATAACTTCCCAATACTTTCTTACATATTACTGTTTCAATTAATTATTCTTTGTCACCCTATTTTAGAATACAAGTAATTTATAAAATATTTTTTAATATCTTATTAAAATATCATGTTGTAATTATTTGAAGCATTAAAAAAGTACTGAATTTTTTCAAAATATTTGTAGGGATAATTCCATCGTGATCGTGTCTTCAAATATTATATTTTAAAATAATATCTTATAATATTTATTTTTTTAATTCTCAAAATGTTTTAAAACGATGTCTTATTATTAATTATAATGTTGCCATTCAATTTTCTATGCCGTACATCCATATACCGTTTTTCTAATTAGACTTCTCTCTCTCTCTCTTTGGGAGCTAAAGGTTTTGAATGAGGGAGTCCATTTTCATTATTTTTATTGGTTGGAATTGAGCTTAACTTTCAATTCAAGATGCGAAGTTTCCAATAACATATAACCTATAAATTTTCTTTCACTTTCGTTGCACTTATATTTAATATATGCCTTCTGGGTTTTTGCTTGAAATTAAATTAATTAACACAATTTTCTTTTAATGTTCTTCTCTTTAGTTTTCCATTTTGAAATTTGTACGGAAAATCAATTGAGGACAACGTCGGGGTATTTAAAAATGAAGAATACTAGAGATCTTGGAATACTACTGAACTTCTTATTAGCTACTGAAATATATAGTAATATGATGAGAAACAAATATTCTCTATATTAATTCCATGGCATTTATATAAATCATATCCTCATCAATATAAAAGGGAAAGCCCTGCAATTTTGTTTTTAATTAAGAAGCAGTCCAGAATTTACAGGCAAGTTTCCTGGCATTGATGATACAACTACACGGTAGAGATGGCATTTCTTTGTCCGTGGACGGCATCAGATGTGATTAATGCTATACGAACAGAAAACTTGTTAAAGTTTCTTTGATTTTAATTCCTTATTTCCGGAAATATCATGGATAATTCACACCCATATCATATAAAATTTCATAATGTCACTTGGATCTTACTTATTATATCGGTGATGGTTGCTTAATGTGTGTATAGAGTTAAGTATAGTTACACAAGCTAGCATATGATACATCTAATTAATAGTTGAGATTGATCATCAATAACTGATTTTTGTTTTATTTCTATTAAAGTGAAAAGTCACTTTCAATATGACATTTAATTATAGATATTTTTAATAAAAGTATAAAATATATTGATCAAGGCTAATCTGTGTATTAAAAAAAAAATTGAAGTTGAGACTAATTGCAGTACTTCTTATTCACTCTCAGTGTACAGAAGACACGTTAAACTAAAATTTATTGAATAGAAACTTGAATTGATCTGTTACAAATAATGCATATTCTCAAATTAAGGAATTGGATCAGGAAAAGGAAAAAAAAAAAAAGAGTACCAAAGAATGCATTGGTAAACAAATGACTTGCTATAACAATTCTGGGAATTCAATCAATAAAAAACTCTCAACGAGTATTTTAAAGCCTAAACAATTAAATTAAGCTAATTTTGGCCAAATAATGAGCAATGTTAGGGAGTATATGGCGTGTCTCATTTTGATCCCATATACCAAAAATTAACGAATTTGATGATCCTCTTGGTATTCACAGTTGCCTCATACGCTTCCGTTCTTCTTCTACCTCCAGCAAGTTCGTAACCACTGCTTCTGAAGCATCCTTTAGCAGCTCCGACCAGTCCCTGAAAACCCATTCAAATTAACACTGTCACTAACCAAATTATCAAACCCAGATCAAAAGAGAAAGAGATTAATTATAAATGAACCTACGTACCCGTTTAAAGGGTCGAAGGTTAGGCCCACAGTGTATTTAGCTTCCTCAAGTGCTAAACTAAACCTCTGAAGCTCTTTAGCAGGACGAGTTCCATTGTCCCTAACCTGAAGCTGCGAAGGCTTGACGTCGTAGAAAATGGGGACGACTCTTTTCTTAGACTCCATAAGAAGGGCAAGCTCGTGGAGACAGAAATAGGATTCACAGTAACGAGGGCTGAAGACTGCAACCCCAACCTTACAGCCAAGAATTGCCCTGTCAATATGATCGAAAAGACGATCCCCTGGTTTCATGTTCATACTATCCAAGAAAGAGCGAACCCTCATCCTTGTGAGGTGATCGTAGACCAACCCGGCGACGTTCCTCTTGGTGTCGATCCCACGGTGGTTGATGAAGACGTCGATTGCTGGGCGAGCCATTTTACGGTACAACTTGACTGGCAAATTCTGCATGGCTCCTCGAAGAAGATACTTATTTGCAACAAAATGCTTTTTGTTTCTGATTGTGTCTGTTTTAAATTGGGACAGACAAAGATGGGTGTAGGTGTGGGTGCGGGTGCTGGTGTATATATATGGAAGTTTACGAGGGAAGAGGGGGTTTGGGTAATGACTGAATTTTTTCCGAGGGTTTTGATTCCAATTTTCAATGGGAAAGTCCGTGTTGGGGTTGGACCCAGAAATTCTGAAATTGCAGTTTTGAAAATTCTGACTTATTATTCGTACATTTGGAACTGTATGTGCCGTTCAAACACGTCGCTACTTTTGTTTTTATTATTATTTTGACGGGAGAGCCACTCTTTTTTTTTTAATTAATTATTTATTTTTTATATCATATATTTTTTTTAAAAAATTTAAAATTTTTTTATACTGTTCATTCATAATTTTTTTTATTATTCATTCATAAATTAAAAATTTTTTTTAACAAAATTTTTTAAATATATATATAATATAATAATGAATTAATATTAAAAAATAATAAATAATAAACCAGTATCTTAAAAATAAATTTAAAATTTAAAATTGAGAGTAGCATAGTGTTCCTATTTTGACATGGGGGGCAAGGAATCCCCTGACAGTGCCTTTCTTAATGATTTTGCTTCGCTTTTTGTGGGAAATTTAGTGGGTTGCTTCCTCTAGGTGCTTTATAAACGCAAAATGGAAAATTCCACGTATAATTGCATTTATTGAAAACACAGCCCAATATATAATATTTTTCTTATTGATTTTAAGGTTAAAAGTTCCAATCCACATTTCTTTCTATTCATAAAAAATTATTTTCATAAATATCATATTCTTCCAATGGTGAATTCAAAAAATTTATTCTTCCCTTTAATACTTTAAATAATTTGAGAATGATACTTTCAAATTTGATAATATAAAAAAAAGTGAAATTTCATATAAGATATTGTTCTGGTCCTTTTGGAATATAATACTTACAAAACTACTAAAAAATAACTTATTCATTTAATTGATAGTAATTAATATTGATTATTTAATAAAATAATTAATAGTATTAAAGTAGTATATTTTACTAAAATTTTGTTATTTATATACACCCGATTATATCATGAAATATTGAAGAATAGGGATAATCTTTAAGAGATGATGACAGTTTGCACAATTGGCTTGTTATGAATTTTCAAAGATTTAGAAGAGGTCTAAAAAAGTACAGAGCTAAGTGGCTTGCTTACAATTCTATGCTTGGAAATGGATGTGTGGCTGTTGAACATGCAGTAGTGTAATCAATTATTTGCGGATTGAGGCTAACCATATATATGTGATCAAAGAGGATGAGAAATACAATTTTTTAGGCAGATAAAGGTTTATAAAAGGTGAACACCATGGTCAGTCCCATACATTCGTCTCCTAATTATTATGTTTTTGTAATTTTTTATCTTATTTTTTAACATTAATTAATTATTGTTTAGGTTATACAATTTTTTGAGAATTTTTTAAAATATTTTTAAATATTTTTAAGAATTTTTTATATCTTTTTTATACTATTCATCTATACATTTTTTGATACTATTTATCCATAAATATAAAAAATTTTAAAAAATATAAAAATATTTTAAAAAATTCTTAAAAAATATATGACATAGATAATAATTTATTTTTATTAAAAAATAATTTTTTTAAAAAGTAAAAAAAAAATAAAAAAAAATATAATCTATCCTACTACTACAAAATGTGAGGCAGGATAGAATGTTCCTTTATAAAATTATATAGATTAAGTTAATTATTAATAGAAAGTAAGTATATTAAATACTTTTTTTACTAAAATTTATTGAGATTCACCTTGATATATTTAAATATTTATTCTATATAATTTTTATAATTCAATTTATTTAGAACATTTTGAGAAGATTTTTTTCTTTTTCCAGGTGGTACATTGTTTTGAATTTTCATATATGCATGGCTGGCTGTGCTAAGCTTTGATTAGATTTGGAATCATACGTGGTACTTATATGGTACATTGTTTTGAAGGAATGATATTAGTATATTGGTTTAATTACATTTTTAGTTTTCTTACTTTATTAAAGTTGTAATTTTAGTCTTCATAATTTTATTCTGAACAATATGGTCCCTCATAATTTTATCAAAGATATAGTTTTGTTCCATTATTACGAAATTAAGGAGATTAAAACTGTAACTTTAACAAACTATAGAGATAAAAAAATATAATTAAACTTAATATATTATGTTATAAAAGACAAGGACAAAAATGTTAATCAATAAATAAAATAAAGTGTTCTCCCTCTTTACTCAAACAAAAATTAATATTTTTAAAGGAAAGGGAAGGGACTGGTACTCCTCCTATTCGCCCTCCTTAAGTTTTAAAACTTGCAAATAAGGTAAAAAGTAGCCTTTCCATTGATTTTTCTTCCATTTAATTCATTGATTCTTATTCTTCCAAACACACTATAAGAGGGCACGATGCCATTGGCTCTAAGGTGGCCTTGTCACTATTAACATAATTAATTACGTTTTATATATTTATACTCATTAATTAATTTAAAAGGAAGGCTTAGGTGAACTCACATGTTTTTCTTTTTTGTCCTTCTTAATTATATATATATATATATATATATATATATATATATATATAACTTCAAAGACAAGAAAGAATAATATACTGACTTTTCATTTATTCTATATATTCCCACTTATTCTAATTAATTGCTTTTCTTATATGATAAATTAATAAAATTAATTTTTCATGGGCTGAACTATTTATTTAATATTTTCTTAAATATGGCCTCATAATTATCAATGAGCATCTTTATTATTGTAGATAATATGCTAGTATATATGAGACTGAATAAATATTAATGCCTATTAATTATTAAAACAATTATATCTAAATTTAATTTGTTGACACTTTCTTCGTAACCGTAACGTAACCATCAAGATTATAGAATAGTAAATTGAGTCAAATAATATACTGAAAAGTACATATCCACATGCTTTTGAAAAAGAGCAAAAGACAATAAAATCATTCACAAAGTACGTTGTCGCTAGCTAGTTGTTGGTATGTATACTATTACATCAGTAATTTGATTCTAACTTTTCCTTAAAGTTTTCTAAAGTTTTCACTGTTAATTTACTCTTATTGGCTTATTCACGATATATGTTGTTAATTCATTCCATAATTTTATGCTATTAATTAGTTATACCTAATTAAATAAGGTATACTGTGCTACCTTTGGATTTTTCTACTGTGCTACCTTTGGATTTAAAGAAAAATCCAAAGGGGAAGAATATAAAAAACCAAAAATATTGGGAAAGGAGAAAACTAAATGGATTGAAAATACTTTTCTTTCTTTTTATTCAAAGAAACAAGTATGAAATCCTGGGTGGTATTCAAAATAAAACGTGCGTTTTGACTCGTTAAACATACAGGTGGTAGGGGAATTAAGCTAAAGTGTTGAGCTCTTTATTTGTCCACATATTAAATTGGCTGCTAAGTCATCCACTGTTCTTCTTTTTGTTATGAAACTTCAAATCTGATTGATACTTTTCCTTATTATTGAAGCTTGTTAATTGGTAATGGCCGTTTTCCATATAGTCATGAACGCACACAATTATTAGATTCCATGATTCGGTCCTTAATTAATACAGTATTAGAATTAAGATGAAGGGGTTGAATAATTTTCAAAAAATAGAGTCTGTTGTTTCGACAAATAAAATTTTTGCTTGAAAAATAATTTTCATGGAAAGCATTTTTTTTTAAATATTTTTGCTGTTGTTTGGACAATTAATATAATAGAAAGTATTTTTTATTATTTGGTGTATTATATATTTTTTTGTTATTTAAATTAGAAATTGTAACCTTCTTTAAATCGGGAGTCATATCTGAATCCAAATATGAGACTCAGTCCAAATGCTAAGTCACAATAAAAGCTAAAGATGAAGAAAGAACAAGGACCGCTAGGAAATCAAAATTTAAAGTTGATAAAACGAAAAACAATTTTTGATTTTAAAAATTGGAAGTCATTATTCACTCTAAAGGTTGTTAATTTTTATTAACTATTTTAAAATTTTTAGTTAAATAATTTTTCTTCTGAACCAAATAACAAAAAATTAATAAATTGTTTCAAAAACTTACTTTTCATCAAAACAAATGGTTCTTTAAGTATCCATGCCACCATTTATACCAAGAAAAAAAAACTCATCAAGGTCTCCATTAAAAAAGATACGTAAATTAAACTAATAAAAAATAACCATATAAACATGTGAAATAAATATTTTTTTTTTATATATTTACATGACTGTCTTTCACCTTTTTAAGAGTTTATCTGAATTGGTGTATAATAATGTATTAATCTTTATGATCATCCATAATATTTTAATTAAATAAGTTTAACTCAATGTTAAATGTTAAGAGAGAACTCGAGTGTGTAATCAAAAAGACTCTGATGCATGCCAATAATTTATCTGAAGCAATCAACGACTAGTGCAAAATTGATTATTATTCATATCCCTAGTAGTATGGACCATTTTATAATTTTCGTTAGCTCTATTGCAATATGTTTTGAAATTTGGTGGTGTGTTTAATTAATTTGCACGTAAATTTGTTAGAAACTCAAGCCCCAGAGATATCATTCACTCCAAAGGACTAACCTATTAAAAAATGATGCCTCTTAAACTTAAATATTATTTCATCTTAGTATGCAAAATTGATGTGAGACTTATAATATTGCCCACCTCTTGAGAAATTGGACTTTCACATACAACTTTCACTTCAGGCTTTTCTTAATACCAGGTAATCCTTTTTTATTTTGGGATGGTTTTTACTCTGAACTTTATTAAGCACTAGATAGTTCTCTTTCGCATTGCACCAACTCTTAATGAAAGTATCAATGTTAAGAACTCAAACCTTTGAAGTAAAACTCACCCAAAAGACTAACCTATTAAGGCAGGTTGTCTCTAAAAACTAAGTGCCATTCACTTTATTATGCGAAACCGACATAGAAATTGTAACAAAATTCCTCTCGTAGTTTAATCGATCCCATCCACTACATGATCCATTGGAAAATAGATGTTAGCTTGAGAGCGAAATGAATTCGGACTGTTATTATTCAACACTTGAATTCAACTCAGGGTAACTCCTTCAAGTGGGAATATTTGACGTCATTTACTAACTAGTATTAATTAGTATAACGAACACTTCAAAGTATAAATATTCAATAGCAAAGCAAGGTTGGGGATATTTCTTAACATTGTGAGATAAATTGTTAAAAAAACATCACTTATTATAGAAATTATTTACTCGTTTTTTCATAACTAAGCAATTAAAATATACTTGTAACTAATTACTTTGAATATGACATTGTGAGTGTAACAACTAATTAGTCTCAATTAATCTCTAAGTCGTTACAAATCTTAAACACACCTAACTCGATCAAAGCCGGTCATTGTGAAAATTAATTTTACTTTGTTCTTGTGTTAATTAATTATGCTTTTCCCCTCAACTCTAATTTTTTTTAGTAATTTGAATATACTATCTCATAACTAATCTATTATTGTATATTGTATAGTTTAAATTAATAATTTTCCTTTAAAGGTTCAGTGTAAGAGTCTTATTAAAAATGTGACCTTTACCTGTTTAAAATCTCGCACGTGGTTCCATGCGTGAGGGAAGAGCAAAGAAAATTTCATGGAGAATTTCTTCAAAGGAAAATTTAATCGAGAATTCAAACCCCGATATACAGTTAAGATGGGAGGTGTAGCCATAATGAAATATATATGTAATTTTACAGCTGCGTCTTGATTGGTATAGATTTTGTTGAACAGAACATTAATAAAAATGTTATATTTGAAAGTATATATGATAGTTGAGTATAAATTTATAATGTATTAAATATTTTAATATTCGATATGATATATAAGTAGAAAATAGAATACATATATTATAAATTAAGATGCAAAAATAGTTTCTTGAGATGGGCTTGTTCATCCCCCGAAGCTACTATTCCAATTTCCAAAACAAAAACTTTGAAGTGGGGGTGCAGCCATATGACCTAGCCACCTACCATGCAAAGTTTCAAAGTTCAAATCTAAAATAGTCATAAATAAAAAAAAATCTAAACTAGTCAGCAAGATGGTCAAGAACCCCGCCAACGCATTGCTCACTATTCTTAAGTATTTATAAATATTATTATTTTATGAATAATTTTTTATTTTTTTATTTTAAGAAAAAATTTAAAATAATTTAAAAAAATTTGAAAAAAAAATAATTATTAATAAAGAATAAATAAATAAATTTTTCATAATACAAGTATTTAAAAATAAATTAAAAAAGAACAAAAATTCTTTTAATTTTTTTCCTATTTTAATTTCTTTTCAAAATTTTTTAAAAATTTTAAATTGTTTCTCAAAATAAAAATTATAAAAAAGATAAAAACTAAAAATAAAATAAACAAAAAATTACTTATGGAATATTGCTACTCTATCACTAGCATAAAAAGCACCCTAGTCTTAAGAGCAGCTTAGGGTATATTCAGATGTTTTTTAAAAAGAATAACTTTTATAGAATGAGAAGTTGGTTCTGAAAAAAGAATATATTTTAGTAGAATAAGAAATTATTTTACGTTCAGATGCAATAAATGAGAATGACTTTTGAATTAAAAAATGTGTTCGACTGTAAAATTCTAAAATGACTTTTGCTTGATAAAATTATTAAAAAAAACATGCACAAAGAATTTAAAATAAATATTTTTAGTGGGTCAAAATTATATATTTAATTTAAAAATAATAAAATGAATATATGTGATTAAAAATAACATTTTTTAAAATAAAATAACTATTTTAAAATAACAATTATGTAAAAATAATCATAATAAAAAATAACTTAATAAAAGAAATAATATAATTGTATTAAAAAAATATTTGATTAAATTTAAATTTTATAATTATGATAAAATTTAACTATGATATTATAATAAAAGAAATATGTAACTATGATGAACAAATTGACAAAATTGTAAAGATAAAATAAATCTCCTTCACCTAGTAGGAGAAATTTCAAACTAAGGAATATACTTTAATCACAATTTTTTATTTTCTATCTTTGAAAAACTCAAAAAATTACAGAATGATCTCTTCTCCTCCTACAAAAGAAGATCCAAATTGTCACGACCCAATCCAGGTACGTGACCGGCGTAAGAACTACTAGAAAACAGTTCCCACAAGCCTGACCGATGCGTATTCAAACAATGACCATCACTAACAATAAAAATATTACCATGTACTAATC